>JAXCGZ010017264.1:0-7500 GCA_037179515.1 Halocaridina rubra | reverse complement strand
ATCACAATTAGGTAATCACACACACACATATATATATATATATATATATATATATATATATATATATATATATATATATATATATATATATATATATAAATTCGCTTCACACATAAGATATCAGTAAAGCAATTTTTATATATTCTGTGCTTATTGCTCTATATAACGGTAATTTTTAAATGCATTTGTTTCGCTTTAAGAAATGAATAGGCCTAACTGTGGTCATAGACCGTATGTGTATGTGAGGTTTATTAAAATTATTGTCTGTATTATAGTTATAAAAAGGTATACATTTTATTCCAACGGTTTTTTTTTTCTATGATATTGTAGATAAACTGTATCACCAAAATTGACCATTAATTGTTGGTGCCATACTTTTTTTTTTTTTTTTATGAGCGACACCGGTACAGGCAAGAAAATTGCCCTCATCAATTAAGGTCCAGGCACGAAAAAAAAAATAACAGTAAGACGGAGAGAAATTAAAGTTTAAGGACAAGGCAGAAATAAGGTGATGGTACACTATTGGAAAAGGACAGGCTGACAGATTAGTCGAAGTACTGAGAACATAGAGATATGGCTGGATTAGGCCCTGAGATGACAATAGATCCGTTATTTGAAGGAAGGTAGGTTATAAGGATTAGGAGAGACAGAAGGAGGAAGAGAGTTCCAGAGTCTGGAGGTGCCGTTACTGCACCCTCCATTCAGCGAGCTACAAATCTCCACACAGTTCTTATGAGACGAGGCCGCTTGGCAAGTGTTACGCAGCCTCGGCAATGGGGGAAGGAGGCAACTTGCCAACTCATCAGATCAGCAATGGAAGTAAAGAGAAAGGGATGATACCTTATGGCGAAGAGAATGAGAATTCAGATGAGAAGTAAGAGAAGGGTCATTGATGAGTCTGACTGCCGAAGATTCAAGCCCATCAAGGAGATAAGTAAATGAAGAAGTACCCCAGATGTGCGATCAGTATTCTAAGCAGGGACTGATAAGACCTTAATAGATTTTAAGTAACTGTAAAGTTGAAAAGTAATGATGAAAGCGAAACAAAACCCCCAACTTTTTGTATGTACCTTTAGAAATTTGGATATTGAGATTCCAAGACAAATCAGAGGATAATTGGATTCCTAATTTATTAATAAAATTAGGAGGGTAAATTTCGTTACTTTCGAAGACAATAGGGCTATCAGGAGGAGAAGAAGTTATAGAAATAACCAGAAACTGTTTCTTGGGGGCATTAAATTTAATCAAATTTTGGGTGCCTCCGCTCAGATACCCTCTGCATATCGGAGTTGAGAGAAGAAGGATGAGTGATACGAGACTGATTATGAGTAGCAGATGAAGGTTGTAATGAAAAGGCTGAGGAAAACTGATGGGTAGAATCGTCAGCAAAGGCTCGGAGAAGAGAGAATGAAGGGGATTGAAGATCGTTGATGAATAGAAGGAACAGAGTAGATGAAAGAACAGAGCCCTGTGGAACACCACTGGTATCAGGGAACCTTTGTGATTATTACTGTAATTCTTGTTATCAAGGCCCTATTTATGCGTTCTGATCTTTTCATGCATTACAAAATCTTAACTTTCAATATTCATTCTTTGATGAAAGGATTTGTGGATATTTTGCAATATGTCATAAAAGAGAAACCAACATTTGCATGTCTGCAAGAAAGTTTGCTCTCTCATCAGTTGTGCAACATAAGAGGCTATTCCAAATATTCGCTTGATAGTATGCAAGGCCTCACCACTTATATTAGTAACTGCATTCCCCATCAGTTAATTGAAACCAGCTCTAATCCAAGTAATGATGGTGAGGATAACAAGAATGTCACATACATGCTTTTCAAAATAAATGTCAAAACCAATCCTTTTTATGTTTGTAATACATATATTGGAACTGATGCCTTCAATGAAGCAAAATTACTACATCCTCTTAATTATGAGAACATTATATTCGCTGGAGATTTTAATGCAAGGCACAAAGAATTTGCAGAAACATGTGATAACATCTGTAGTTACAATGGCAGACGGCTCTATGAGTTTATTAGTGATAACAATTTTACCTTACTAGGACCACCTTTGCGTACCCACCTTAGAGGTGGTAGACTAGACTACATATTTTATCATGGTTTAGAATATGGGAGAGACTTTACTTGTAGAAGAATAGATGATCTATTGTCTGACCATTTTGCACTTGAGAGCACATTCCTACTCGATTCCGGCATTTGTCAAGCACATAAACGAAAGCAGATAAATATTCCTATCGAATTTGTTGCCCCTTTTCGCTCTTTTATGGCTTCTACATTTGAAAATATAGATATTCAGGCCAAGAAATCTATGATCTCTTAATAGAGCGGATATATTTATTCCATAGAACTTACATACACAAGCCTAAACACAAAGCAATCAAGAAGAAAACCAATTGGACAGAAGATAACAAGCTAAACACATTTAAAAAACAGGTACACAGTGCAGTTGATATGTATAAAAGGGACAACAATGCAACCACTCTTGAAAATCTGCTACTTACGCTATGAGAGTACCGTGAGCTTAAAAGTGATGTCCGAATTAAGCGCTTTCAAAACTTCCTACAGTCTATCAATGCTCATACTAGTAGTTCTAAAATCTGGCAGTCACCAAGTAATCCGATATCTCAATGATGATATTTGTAATGGTATGAATCCAATTCAGTTTTTATTCAGGACTATTTATAATGGGGGCACACTTCCAGAACAATGGAAAAAAAGCATTATTATTCCAATTCCAAAAAAAGAAAGTACAAACTTAAGACCTATCTCTCTGGCATCCTGCTTCTGCAAAGCCTTTGAGAGAGTCATTCTTAACAGACTTGATTTCACTCTCGAGGGAAAATTATCAAATAATTTGTATGGATTTATGAAAGGAAAAAGTACCAAAGACTGTTTTGTAGAATTTATGAATGTTGAGCACTGCTCTGAAGTCACTGTTTTTCTAGATAGGCAAAATGCCTTTGATATTGCAAATAGAACCGTTATTTTGGATCATTTAGCAACTTTAGGGGTCAAAGGTAAACTACTGCATCTAATTAGATGCTACCTAAGTAGTCGAACTTCTAAAGTGTACTATAAAGGCTATCTTACTTCCAGTGAAAAGGAATTTACACTGGGAACTCCTCAGGGAGGAGTTCTGTCTCCCCTTCTCTTTAACATCTTAATGGATAAGCTTCTCAAGTCTCTCAGACTACCAAATGATGAATGCACCATCATATGTTATGCAGACGACATTTGTATAAGGGCACCTTCTGCCAATGATATGCAAATAATACTTAATGAATTTTCTCAAGTATCAAAAGACATTGGCCTTGTCATTTCAACTCCAAAAACAAAGTATTTTTCCAGTATCTCACAAGAGCCTCACCTTGTATTGAGCAATCAAATGGTTAAGGTGTGCGAAAATCACAAATATTTGGGAATACCAGTCCCTTCTCCCCTTCACACAGAGTATGTCAAAGATTTGTGTGAAAGACTGCAACAGAGACTCAGACTGTTAAAGCTTCTTGCCAATAGGGATCTGGTGTTGGAATTAACATATGCTGAAGTTTCTATCTCGCATATGTCAGGTCATTAGTCGACTCTCACATCCTGCAGCTCTGTACTATGACTACCTCTAACTTAAGACCCCTAGAAAAAATTCAGAACAAAGCTATGAGGATTATTCTTGGCTGCCCCATGAGCACCAGAGTATTTAATATGCAACATGAATTAAACCTCCCACGTTTGATAGAACATATCAAACAGTCAGCTGTGATATTTGGAGTTAAATTAGCGACATCAGCTCAGCCTCATCCATGTAATGCTGGTCATTTGCATGGGCCACAGTCAGTGCCAATAATCATTAAATCACTAATAAAAGGTAACATACAGTATGAAAGACAAATTCACCCCAAGATATTTAAGGCTATAACCAATGAGACCAAAAAATATAATGTAACACTATATTCTGAGAGTGGTCCTGCACGATTAATAAATCCTTGCAAGAGGATTGGGCCAAAAATTATCTTTCCAATATTATCATCTGGTCCGAATGTCGCTCCAATTATTAAAAAACATCAGTGATTAGATGAAATTGAAGTCATTACTGGAACTAGTTTCCCATATAACAATGAAACACTCTGAATTTACACTGATGGGTCTCACACAAGCAGTATAGGAGGGTCTGGGTGCAGCATTGTAGTTTATGAAAATTTTGAAGGGCAGCAAATATTTGACAAAGCACTGAGTATGCCAAAATGGTCATCAATCACCGATTGTGAAATTGTTGGACTAAAACTTGCTATTGAACATGTTCTTAGTGCTAGGAGAAATGCTGTCATATTCTGTGACTCACAGAGTGTGCTTCTGTCACTGAGATCATTAAAAAGCTTCTACAAAACTCACATGGCTGAAATTCAAGAGGCTCTTATTAACTGCACAAAACTTAAACTCCAAGTTAAGTTTTCATGGATACCCTCCCATGTTGGGATAGTAGGTAATGAAAAGGCTGACAGGCTGGCAAAAATGGCAACTGAGAGTTCAATGTATGAATCTATAACCACACTGACTCAATTCAAAACAATGTTGTATAATGAGATTATGGAAGAGCAAGAACTTTCTACACTCACACAACATGTAAGCAGCTGTTCGATCCAACATTACGAAAACTTCAGAAGGCTGGGACACAAATACAGCATGGGTAAAATGCTTACAGGTGACTGTGATAGAGTTGCTGCCCGCATAAGACTTGGTTATAGAAAAATATGGGAGGTGAATTGCGAGAAAACTGGTAGAAAGCACCCAGAACACTCAAAATGCCAGTTATGTGAGTGTGAAGGGGGCAACAATTTAGTACACTACATTACAGAGTGCACAAAGCTTAAGGACTTCAGACCTCTTCGTCTGAGCTACTTTGAACTTTGTGTGCACTTTTGCAACCCAGAGAATTTATATCCTGTTCTTAGTGTATACCTAACATTGAAAATGTATTTCTTTTACCCTCTTCTTCGTCTACATCTTTTCCCACTTTTATGTGGGGTCGATGTTTCTGGCCAGTTTTCTCCATTTGTTTCTGTCCCATACCTCATCACCCAACAAACCTTTAGACCTCAGGTCATCATTGATGCAATCCATCCACCTACGCTTTGGTTTCCCTCTCCTTCTCCTACCCTGTATATCCATTTCCATCACCCTCCTCCCAACATACTGTTCATCCCTCCTAACGACATGACCATACCATCTTAGTCTACTTTCTTGTATCTTATCTGATATTTCTCTAAGTTTTGAGAGAAAAAAAAATGGGGGAAAGGTGGAGGGAATACTCTCTCTCTCTCTCTCTCTCTCTCTCTCTCTCTCTCTCTCTCTCTCTCTCTCTCTCTCTCTCTCTCTCTCTCTCTCTCATATGCCTTTTTATATACATAAGCCATTTTTCCCCTTATAAGGTGAGTGGCTGAGTAAAGGAATAATGCTCTGACTTTCTGGGAAGAGAAAGTACAGAGAGGGGGTCTCTCATTCCCTTCGCTCCGCTCCACTTAGTCTACTCTTACGACACGCAGGGGAACATGGAGCTAGTATTCTAGCCCCCTCCCTCAGGAGCTCATATGTATGTATATGTGTTTACATGTGTGCATGTGTGTATATATATATATATATATATATATATATATATATATATATATATATATATATATATATATATATATATATATATATATATGTGTGTGTGTATATATGTATGTATGTGTGTGCATGTATATATATATATATATATATATATATATATATATATATATATATATATATATATATATATATATATATATATATATATATATATATATATATATATATGTCTGTGTATGTCTATATGTATTAATAATTACTACTTTTGATTCATAACTCTATATATATACAAAAGCTGTAGTAATGATGATGGTAATAATAATAATAATCATAATAATAATAATAATAATAATAATAATAATAATAATAATAATAATAATAATAATAATCATGATGGTGGTAGCAATAGTTGTGATAATAGTGATAATGGATTAAGCTGACGTAATTCTCTCTCATGTACATAATTTGAAGGGTAGAGAAGGGGAAGGGCTTTCAGTCTTTCTCTTTCTTTTCCTTCCAAATTTATCTTCCATTATATGGCACTGTGTTTATGTGTATGTATGTATGTATGTTCAGGTTTATATGTGTACGTATATGCGATTAATTACATGCACTTTCCTTTGCTGTGTTACCCTCAGATGACAATGATGTGTATGAGTATGCATGTATGCATCTTTATCTGTGGTAAGGACGAATAACTCCTTTTGCTGAAATGAATACCACAAACTCTCTCTCTCTCTCTCTCTCTCTCTCTCTCTCTCTCTCTCTCTCTCTCTCTCTCTCTCTCTCTCTCTCTCTCTCTCTCTCTCTCTCTCTCTCTCTCTCTCTCTCTCTCTTCCCTTGATATGTATGACTATGAAGCCCCAGTGGTGTTTCTATTGCTCATCTAATTAATGCATGCATATGTATATGTACCTACTTATTATTCTAACCTGAAAATTGTTATTCTATATCTGCTTCAAATTGTCTGCAGTAGTACTGTTGAAAAGTGAAATGTAATTTATAGCACTCAACAAGGGCTATTGAAAATATTGTTACAAATATTACTCTTCAATTATTACACTATATTTTATTATTAATTACTTGCTATGATATTTAAAATTAATTGCAAATTCTATTAATATGTTATTTATACATAACCAAATAGATTGTAATGTTTATCAACTGCAATATGACTGGGAGTGCCCATGTGCACATGTCCCCATGTACAGTTATCTGAATAAATAAATAAATAAATAAAAAGTATCAGGGAATGAGTTAGATGTTGCTCCGTCAACAAACCACAAATATACATTGGTCAGAAGAAAACAGGAAATCAGACCAGAGATCAAGGCGACGACAAAGGATTCCCCATAGTTCCTTTAGAGAAGATGACCATACATGAGTAAGATAAGACAGGTCTCCCGTGGATCTTGTTTAGAAGCAACGATGGAATAACCAATTTTAATCAAAGTGTTTAGATATGAACGAGACCACTCATTTAATCATAAAGTGATTACCTAATTGTGTTTACGGGAAAGAGCCCAAAGCTCGTATCTTCCCGTCTCCCTGATCGGTTCCATTTTTAGACTTAGTCATACTTATCGTACCTGTCCTTAAAACTATGGATTGAGATAGCATTAACTACCTCCTCCGCTTAGCGAATTCCAATTTATCAACTACTCTTACACTGAAAAAGTATTTCCTTACATCCTGCAAACAAGTTTTCTTACGAAGCTTCAAACTATGACCTCTAGTTCTAGAGCCAGCCATATCGAAATATCGATCCCTATCCACTCTATCATAACCATGAAGGAATTTAAAGACTGTCACCATATCCCCCCTTACTCTTCTAGCTTCGAGTGATGGCAAGTCTAATTCCCTCAGCCTCTCA
>JAXCGZ010017263.1:77500-80000 GCA_037179515.1 Halocaridina rubra | reverse complement strand
CAAAAGTGGCCCTAAAACTGAACCCTGTGGAACTCCACTACTAACTCTTCTCCATTCAGACACTGAGTGTCTTACTCTAACCCTCTGTTCCCTTCCTTCTAAGTAAGTTTTTATCCATTCTAAAACATTTCCACCTATTCTAGCCATTGATTGCAGCTTCCTAATAAGTCTCCCATGTGGAACAGTGTCAAACGCTTTCTGGAAGTCAAGGAATATACAATCTGCCCAGCCCTCTCTTTCCTGTAAGATTTGGCTTACCTCATCATAAAATTCTAATAAGTTTGTTACTGTTGATCTACCTTCTCTGAAGCCATGTTGCCTCACTGACAAAAAGTTGAAGGATTCCAAGTGAAGAGAGATATGTTTCCTTAGTAGTTTCTCCATAACTTTGCAAACTATGCTGGTCAAGGAAACTGGTCTATAGTTCAGAGCCGTATCCCTCCTTCCCTTTTTGAAGATAGGTATCACATTTGCTTGTTTCCAGCATCTTGGAATCTCCCCTGACTCCAGTGACTTTTGAAATATGATACTTAGTGCCACTGATATTGAGTTTGCGCATTTTTTAAGCACATGAGGGGATATGTCATCAGGACCTGTAGCTTTATGAACATCTAAATCCATCACCGCTTTGCATACCTCTGTGGCTGTAAGGTTGATGTTCTCTAATACCGGCCCTTGAGCTTCTATCACTGCAATCTGAGGGGGTGGGGTATTTTCTACTGTAAATACTGACTGAAACTCCTTGTTCAATTCTTTGCAGATCTCTTCATCTGTCTCAGTGATGCTTCAATCCGCTCTCTTTAGCCTTAAAACCTGTTCTTTTACCTTCAGTTTTCCTCTGATAAAGCTGTGAAAAAGCTTGGGATTTTCTTTAACCTTCCTGGTGATGTCACTCTCATAGTCTCTCTCTGCCTCTCTCCTTTTACTTAGGTAGTCATTTCTTGCTCTTTTGTAGGTTTGCCAGGCATTTATGTTTTTTCTCCTCCTATGCCTTTTCCAGCATTTGTCTCTCCACTCCTTAGCTCTTTTAAACCCATTATCGAACCATTTCTCTCTGGCATGAATTACACCTACTTTGGTGACAGGTATGCAGCAATCTACTATCTTCCCATATTTCTCACAAAAGATGTCATACATTTCTTGTACAGATTTGTTGTAAAATAAGGTTCTTCAGTCAATAACTGTAAAAAGCTCATTCATTTTGATGTAATCTCCTTTCGGATAGTTCCTCCTCAGTGCCTCTACTCTCAGGAAGAATATCTTCAATGATATACTCCATCAACAACACACAGTGGTCACTCTTTCCAATTGGTGGTTCATACTCATTTTTTTCAATATCCAACACATTATCAGTGAACACTAGGTCAAGTAGTGATGGCTCATCCCCACCCCTGGCCCTTGTTGGTTCCATTACATGTTGGTGTAGGAAATTCCCTTGTACGCAATCTAGGAATCTTGCCCCGAATGAGTCCTCACCACTGTGTGGGTCAAGATTTATACAATCTATCTCTTTATGATTAAAGTCTCCCATAATCAAAATCCTACATTTTTTTTTTCCGTGTTAATCTCCTGTGTACCCAGACTTCATCTGGGTACACAGGAGATTAACACATACTTTTAAAACAAAACAATTTTATTTAAATCTAATGTTAATAAATAATATTTTCAATATGATTTCCATCATTTTCTATGCATAATTTGATGAGCTTTACAAAATTCAGGTGAACTCGATTGAACAGGTCTGCATAGTGAAATTTCCTATGTACCCAGACTTTGTGGACACCCTGTATATTGAAGGCTGATGTATGTAATGAATTAACACATCTTTCATATCACCTGTAGGTTGATCCAAGCAGCAGCTACCAGTGTCCAGCACCTGGATATTATCCATTTGAAGGAGGTTGTCTGAGATTCTATAAGTGTGTCGTGACTGTAGAAGACAAACTCAAAGGTAAGATACTGATGACTGTGACAATGTGAATTTAAAACATAGCTTCCAACAACTGCATTAGAGAATGAGAGATAGTCTATTACTGATAGGACTAATTATTTATCATAAAATTAAAGGCTTGATATAACTTTAAGTTAAATAAGACAAAACTTCGATATTTGCACATGTCTAACAAGTATTACGAGTATAGTTTCTGAAGTCATCTTATCCTCAATTTCTTTAACATAAGCCATCTAAGCTAGCGTTAAATGCTGATACGTTTCACTATGTATACCACATACAAAAGCTGATAAAAATTATGTCACCAATTCTCATGTATGTATCACATGCTTTAATATACATTACATTTTTACTTATTTTAACTGAAAGAATGCAAAAAAAAATCAGAAACTATTGATTATACAGGTATTTTGCTATCAATGATCTTTTTTTTATTTTTTTTTATTCCCGTAGCCTTGGTTTACAAATGTCCATCTGGATATGGATATCACGAAGAGAAACAGAGATGTTGGAAACTGGAATTGTTGCCTCCTTGTGAAAGACTAACTC
>JAXCGZ010017263.1:62500-70000 GCA_037179515.1 Halocaridina rubra | reverse complement strand
ATAATAATAATAATAATAATAATAATAATAATAATAATAATAATAATAATAATAATAATAATGATAATAATAATAATAATAATAATGATAATAATAATAATAATAATAATGATAATAATAATAATAATAATAATAATAATAATAATAATAATAATAATAATAATAATAATAATAATAATAATAATAATAATAATAATTATTATATTGATTATTATTATTATTATTATTATTATTATTATTATTATTATTATTATTATTATAATAATAATAATAATAATAATAATAATAATAATAATAATAATAATAATAATAATAATGATAATAATAATAATAACAATTTTGAATAGACACATGACTTCTGAGTCCACTCACATATAAAAAGATGTACAGGTAGGTCCCGGTATGAAATCTCCAGGATCGCATCGCCGTCCCTCGTCAGCAAATGGTATTTCTATTGGGTAAGTGGGTGGGGTAGGCTTTGGCCTAGGTCCAAAGTGAGGTGTTACAGAATCCTCTCCTAAAATCAAGTGAGATGTTAGAATACAGGAAACACACTTAAAATTATTAGAAAATAAAATGGCAACACTTTTGGAATGAAAACAGTGAGAATATTGCTCGCAATCATTCCTACCGTATGTCCCTCTATATGTCGTAGACATCTTATTTCTCATATTTATAATACGTCTTTACACCTAGATCTTTATTTGTTGAACGTAATTGTTCTTGACTGCATAAATACAGTTTGGCTAGATTAGCAACATATTTTTTCTCATGTTTTATGTGTCGCGATTAGTCCCCATTTGGGGGGGAACAGAGACTGATTGAAGCTGGGGAATTATGGCTGCATGTCTTTCGTGTATTCCACCGTGTGCTCGATTGCGGGTCCATCACTTCCCAAGTTGAGCATCCTACCATTACGCTATTGTGGTTTCCTACTAAATTTAGCACAAAAATTAATAGCCAAGTATACGTGGATCAGAGTTGATAATGAAAGAGTAGTTGACAAGGCATTAATGAATTATGTTGTGGTGGACAGAAGGGTGACTGGAAGAGTATTGAACGTGAATGTACTGAGAGGAAATAGTGGTGGATTATCTGATCATTACTTAGTGGAAGTAGAGTGAGAGTGGGAGAAAAGTGGAGAAAGAGGAAAAGCGAAAGAGGAAGAAAGGTGCTAAAGTAAGTGCACTGAATAAAAAAGAGAAAGACTGTGAGTATAAGTCTAGTGTGGCCGATTCAAAGCGCTCATCCACCTGTCCCAGCTTACAGCACTGAGCAGATGCGGGAACTCCCAGTCTCTATTTATATTAAAATTCAGGAATGTGGGGAATGCAGTGAAAGAGAAAATGGAGCAGGGACTGGAAGAAGAATGGAGTTATATCAAGGAGGAAGTTATGGAGTGTGCAGAGGCAGTATGTGGAAGGAGACTAACTGTGTGGAGATTTGTAGCTCGCGGATTGGTCGGTGCAGCGACTTCTTCTTCCCATCTACCTCCAGACTCTGGAACTCTCTTCCGCCTTCTGTATTTCCTAATTCTTATGACCTTTCATCCTTCAAAAAGCAGATCTATCGTCATCTCAGAGCCTAGTCCTCCATATCTCTGGGTCCTCTTTTCTTTGACTGTTTTTTTCTGTCTGTCGTTTTCCTTTGTGTGACGTTACCTCATCTCTGCCTTGCCCTTAACATTTTTCTTTTCCTTCGTCTTGGTATTTTCTCGTGCCCGGGCCTTTGTTGATGAGGGCAGTTTCTGCCTGTCCCGGTGTCACACTCGTAAAAAAAAAGTAAAAGGAAAGGTAATGAATGGTGAAATGTGGAGGTGTGTGCAGTAGTGGTTTAGAATAAGTATCCATTTGAGGTATGTTTGAATATAGGTAATGTAGAGGCATATGAGAGATATCATGCAAAGAGGCGGTTAGCGAAGCGCGTGGTGAGGGAGGCACAGATATAAGCAGATACAAGGTGGAATAGGAGCTTGTCTGAGAATTTTGAAGGGAATAAAAAGATGTATTGGAAGTAAGTGAAAAAGAGTACGGATAGGTGAGTCTGGTAGGGAGGAGAGGTTGAAAGGAGGAGCAGATGGCCAATTGTTAGTAGACGAAATAAAGGTGAGAGCGAGAGAGATGGGCTGAGTACTTCAAAGAACTGCTAACTGAGGGAGATGATAGAGACAGAGACTGTGGTTGTGGGAAGTGAATGGAGAATGCCAATGTTAGGTGATAAAAACGACAGAGAAATAATAAAAGAGGAGGTACATTTGGCATTGTGAGCAATGAAAGCAGGTAGAGCACCAGGGATTTGGGTTTCATGTAAAATGCTTGGCAAAAGATGGGGAGGCATTAGTAGACTGGATGGTTAGGTTATTGAATGTGTGTTTTAGGAAAGGAAGGGTCTTAGATGATTGGAAAAGTGCATGTGTAGTTCCACTTTATAAAGGGAAAGGAGTTAAGAATGAGTGTAGTAGTTTTAGAGAAATTAGATTATTCAGTGGAGTTGATTAAGCATATGATGTGTTAATCGAAAGAATTAGGAAAGGTACTGAAAAACTGATTGAGTTCAGGAGAGGAAGAGGATGTGTGGATCAGGTGTTTGTGGTGAGACAGGTGTATGAGAAGCTCTTGGGCATATTTTGGGTCATTATAGATTTTGAGAAATCGTATGACAGGGATGACAGAGAGGCATTGCGGAGTGTGTTGCGACTGCATGGAATAAGTGAATGTTTGCTGAAAGCCGCAAAGAGTTTTCATATGAATAGTAGAGCATTTGTGAGAGTCGGGAAATAGGATGAGTGATTGGTTTTAGGTGATTGTAGGTTACATCATGGTTGTGTAATGTCGCCGTGATTGCTTAATCTGTATTTGGATGGAGTGGTATGGGACATATATGAAATACTATTAGACAGAGGGTTATAAATAATGGTTGCGTATGGAAGGCTGAATCACATTCTGTTCGAGGATGGAACAGCACTATTGGCTGATTCTGAAAAAGAACTGAAACATTTGATGACTGAATTTGTTATGGTATGTGAAAGAAGGAATAGTGGTAAAAGCAAAGTCATCAGATGCACGAGAGATGTTAATGTTTGCAGCTTGAGTGTAGGTTTGAATGTGGGAGTTGCTTGAAGAAGTTGAAAGTTTCAAGCACCTGGATTTGCACACTAGTAAATGTCTAGGTGGGTGTTAAAGAGTGTAATGAATAATAGATAATCGGGATTGACTGCAAAGAGAAGGATATATGAAGGTGTGACTGTACAGAAAGCATTGTATGGAACAGAGACCTAGAATGCAAGTAAGATTAAAAGAACAAGTTGAATGTAATAGAGATTAGGACTGAGAAATATGATTGGTGTATCTAGAATAGATAGAATAAGAAATGAGTAGCTCAGGCAGAGAACGGGTGTTGAAAGAAAGCTGCCGGATAGGTTAGATCAGAGAGTATTAAGTTAGCTTGGACACATGGAAAGGATGAGTGATGAACGTATAGCGATGAGGGTGTGGAGTGCAGAAGTGGTTGGAGTTAGGCCAAGAGGGAGCCCTAAGATGAAATGGATGGATAGCGCTATAAAAGGGCTTTGGATGCACGTGGAATGTCAGTGAAGCAAGGAAGAGAGCGTGCAGGAGATAGGAATGAGAGGAGTAAAATTGCTCATAGGTGACACTGCCCAAAGGAAATTCTCTCACCTGCTAGCCCAGCAAACTGTGATGGACGGGTGTGAGGGGAGTTGCCATGTGATGAAGCGGTGGGGTTAAGCCAGTTGCGATTGTCGGGCCTCACCGTAGAAAGTCCTTGCCCACCTACCTTGTGGATGACTCAAGCAGGTTAGTAGGAGGGGGAGAAATGTGGAAATCCTTTATCCCCAAGACGGTAAGAAGAGTAGTTGAGATGTATGTTGATCGTGGTGAATGCGTGTTTCTTGGCTCGGTCATCCCCCTTGAAAGGGGGAATGGGGCCATATATATATATATATATATATATATATATATATATATATATATATATATATATATATATATATATATATATATATATATATATATATATATGCATATATACATATATACATATATATATATATATATATATATATATATATATATATATATATATATATATATATATATATATATATATATATATATATATATATATATATGTGTGTGTGTGTGTGTGTGTGTGTGTGTGTGTGTGTGTTTATATCTATATATATATATATATATATATATATATATATATATATATATATATATATATATATATATATATATGGATTGGATTCGGTTTTACGTCACGAACTCCTTTTTCTACTAAGGGCTAGGACGGTTGCCTTCTTACGAAGGACTTGTTTTGGCAGATGTAATCGTTACCCTGAGTGTATGCCCTTACTAACCTCAGCCCGTGACGGGACGCGAATCCTCGACCTGCCGCCTCAGAGTCGCAGACGCTACCATTTTGCCACGGAGACTACTATATATATATATATATATATATATATATATATATATATATATATATATATATATATATATATATATATATGATAATTAATTATTGTGCTAAAACTTGCAGAGACCGTCGTAGTATAGTAGTAGAATATACATACATACATACATATATATATATATATATATATATATATATATATATATATATATATATATATATATATATATATATATATATATATATATATATATATGTATATATATATATATATATATATATATATATATATATATATATATATATATATATATATATATATATATATACATGCATATGCATATGTATAAAAGTAGGAATCGCACACTTACCTAGTTCAATATTAGCAGCACTTCTGACCATAATCAAACTGATGAGAAGAAAAATCATCTGCAACGAGAAGAAATGAATATAATATGAAATGATTTTATCCAGATCAGAACAACATTGAAATATTATTTAGTATAAAAATGGAACCTACCACGACTCGGGCAGCTACGAGCATAGGGCCCTGTCCAGTAACAAAACAAACAAACAAAACAAAAACAAACAAACTTTATTTCCATTTCATTATAGAATGGGTATTCGTCAGCCGGGGCAAGCCCCAACCCCCCACTGTGGTGTCCAACCACAGCAGTTCCTGCCAGTAAACAGCTTAAACTCTCGGTCGTGGACGGGAACCGATCTTTCGTCCTCGTGAATGCGAGGAAAGCGCGTTACCACTGTACTAGCCACCAGGCTAGTACAATTAGGTAATTACATTTTGGTGATCACTCATCGTATGTCCCAAATTCACAACTGATACAAATTACTCGCATGAGCGAGTGAGGTGACCATTGCTAAACAGAAAAAAAAAAAAAAAAAAAAACAGAAAAGTTGTGGCAAAAGAAAAAATAAATGAATAAAAGCAGTGGTAATGGGGGGGGGGGGGATTTCAACCACAGGGCATAACCTGGTGAAATCTTTTTCACACTTACCAGATATAAAGCTTATGATTCCGTGAAGAGCTTCATTATAAACAATATTTATCTTGAATACATTCTCTTCCCAAAGGGCTAGAGCAGTTTGCCTTGACTCAGCCATCCCCTTACAAGGGGGAAAAAGGGCTCATGTATATAGATAGATGTTATTTACACTGTATTTATAAGTGGTATTGGATGATTCCCTTAGACCACTTATTTGATAGCCTATGCAATCTTCCTGACCACTTAAGTTATTTTACATCTTAATTCGGGCCACTCGTTCACTTCAAAAATGTCATATTTGCTTATTCAAAAATGTCAGATTTACCTAAATATTTCTTTTTTAGCTACGGCAGTTGCATACCGGTAGTTTTTAAATGTTCCAGTTTTACGTCACGGACTCCCTTTTCTACCAAGGGGTAGGACGGTCGCCTTCCTGCGAAGGACTTGTTTTTGGCAGATGTAATCGTTACCCTGAGTGCATGCCCTTGCTAACCTCAGACCGTGACGCCGGTAGTTTTTAAATAAATCACATAAGTTAAGAAGCGCTTATTTACCAAGCATTTAAGTGACTATGGCCCGCGGGCCAGATTTGTTTTTTTAATTTATTTTTGTTTTTATTTAAAGAGTACCGGTAGACAGTCTTTGCAGCTAAGAATTCAATGTAAGCAAATTTGACGTTTTTGAAATGAACGATTGGTTCGAATTAATATGAAAAATGTATTTGCGTGGCTCGGAAATGCAAGAAAATGTTAAGCCATACGTGCCTTAGATATTGAGAATTATGATATCCTATGAATCGCATTTGGAACATTTTATATGCATCTGAACGTGGTAGATATTCTGAATAATCTAAAGTAAGTCTACAGACTATAACTGATCCATTATATGACATATCCAACATGGGCAATAGATATAGCTATCTGTATACAATATCCCTATTCTCCCTTGTAAGGGGGTGGCCGAGCCAAGTACATGAATTCATCACTCTCATTTTTGTAGGGAGGGTTGAAGGTGCTAAGAAACTGTTCAACTCGTGTAGTGATGTAGTTGACCGCTAGTGTTGATGTGATGAAAACTGATGATTTTATCACGAAAATATAATCAATTGATTATAACACTATTGCAACTACAACACCTGCATATAAACGGTGATTTTTCCTATCATAATTCCCCTTGTGAAAAAGGTAGTACAATCACCAGTCAGTGATATTTTTTCCAATTTATTTTGACATGAATATTGATGCTCAACAAGTTGTGGAAATATATTTCTGAAAACTTGTAGATTAAATCCCTTATAAAAATCTCTACATGTCTTTTGTTTGTGTGTGCCACGAAGCTGTATTTATTATAAAATATCTCTAAGATATATTGATTTTCAAAAGGTACGAGTATTATTAAGTCTCTTTTTCTGAAGATAAGTCTTATAAGAAACAAAAAAAAATTATTTTATTCTCTGTCCAAGTGTCTGCTTCTATACTGTTATATGCTGATTCATTAAATACAAAAAGACTGGGTCTGGTTTAGCTATATAGTTGTAACATATGATATAGTATCTATGGCACACGACAGTTACGCGATTGTGTTTTAAAAATGACACTAGAGTTAGAGCATGTTCATACAACCTGCAATAAAACTTACAACTTAAAAAAAACAAAAAACAAAAACATATGAACAATACGATCCTCACCATACTACAGAGTTTTCACATATGGCTTTGTATGTTTGTGCGTGTGAGTGTACGTGTGTGTGTGCATTCCCGCTGGTGTGTTTATAGCAAATAGATTTCTAATAATGACCAGTTGTCGACCTCTCCTAACGGCAGGTAAACCGGCTCAGGCAAAAAAAAAAAATTTCAGAAGTACGAAGGGCATTGTCGCTTTAAAATATAAAAGAAAATTCTATTATTTTCATTTGGAGAAGAAGAGGGGAAAAGGGAAAACAAAAATACACGAAGAGATGGAAAAAGAGAGAGCAAAAACTAAAGACAAAATAAAGAAATAAATTAAAGTTTTCTTCTAACCTGTCCAGTCAGTGACCTTTCTGAGCCCAACTGACGGAA
>JAXCGZ010017263.1:47500-50000 GCA_037179515.1 Halocaridina rubra | reverse complement strand
ACAAGGTGATTAGTAGGTGTTGTGGTGGAAATTACAAGTGTAAGAGCTGGATGAGAGAAAGGAGTAGATGGTAGGTTTGTTTGAGGCAAAGAAATTGATGTAACTTCTTGCATAGAAGTTGTTTGTGTGGAAAGAGAGGCGAAACTTTCTTTTGTAGGAGCTGTTTGAGGAAGAGGAGTCGATAAATCTTCTGGCTTAGGATCAGGATGAGGGACTAGAACAGTTAGATTGTCTGATGTAGGGACTTGAACTGATGAAATGTTATTAACTTGAATTGGATGAGGGAAAGAATCAACAGGATATTCTGGTGTTGGAACTGTCTGGGAGGATGGAGCAGATGGTAGCTGAGGAGTGGGTTTTGTCTGAGATGAGGGAATTAAAGGATTTTCAGGCTGAGAAGGATCAGGTTTAGGATATGGTATTGAAGTCAATGGAATTTCGGAAGCAGGGAGAGATCCTGGTTGAGAGGTGAGGATTCCTGGAGAAGGTTGTAATACTGGGGACGATGTGGCAGCTGGTGAAATTGGTGATGGTGTTGATGTTACTTCCATTATTTCAAAGCATTTTGATCCTATTGCATGTACGCAAACGTTTAAATCATCATCGAATACTGTTCCAGGAGCACATACGAAGAGCACTTTCTTTGCTGCATAGAGATTACCAACACACCTGTTAGCACGTGAGAAATGTGTAAAGTAACTTTAAATTGTTTTAGCTAGGAGCTCAAGCATGATGCAGTGAGACAAGATAATGGAAATATGCATCCCTAGTATGCAAACCTAACCCTTACGATTAGAGTTAGGTTAGGTTAGGTTAGCTAGTTAGTTAGATACCTTATTAGGGTACATATAGGAGTGTATACAACATTAATTCCTCCATTGGGAATTAATGTTGTCTTTCGTCTCTAGAGTAAACAACAACCTTTCTATGATCTTTCTTATTTCTAATAATCAACCATTACTTTATCTGCATGATAATAGTTTTCCAGGAATAGGTGAAGCGAATTTCAGACACATGTGTCGAAGAATTTCTATTAGATGAAGTATACATGAGAATTATGGAGGGATGCATAATAATAATAATAATAATAATAATAATAATAATAATAATAATAATAATAATAATAATAATAATAATAATAATAATAATAATAATAATAATAATAATAATAATAATAATAATAATAATAATGATGATGATGATAATAATAATAATAATAAATAACTCAGCCATTGGGCAACCAATGCGGTCCCAAGCCCGGATAAATGAGGAGGGTTATCAGGATAGGGCTAGCAACCCACTGATGTAAAACCTCTATGCTCAAGCTATGCATGCACACCAAAGAGAAATGGCCCCCAGTCCCCGGCGAGAAGACTGGAGAGGGTTTCTAGGAGGAGTGCCAGCTGACAGACAGTAGTGTCTACCAGGCATCTTGGTGAATGGTGATAAGGTGATAAGGTGATAATAATAATAATAATAATAATAATAATAATAATAATAATAATAATAATAATAATAATAAAAATAATAATAATAATAATAATAATAATAATAATAATAATAATAATAATAATAATAAATAATAATAATAACAACAATAATAATAATAATAATAATAATAATAATAATAATAATAATAATAATAATATAATAATAATAATAATAATAATAATAATAATAATAGTATTGATACATTCATACATGCATGCATTTACATGGCCTTATTCCCCCTTGTAAAGGGGGTGGCCGAGCCAAGAAATACGCATTCACCACGACCCTAACATGCCTCAACTACTCTCCTTAACTCCTTTTGGATACTGTGGTGCCACATTTCCTTCTATTTGCCACCCTACTTGGGTCACTCACAAGGCAGGTGAGTATAGATATTCTACCATGAGGCTAATAATAATAATAAACCTTATTTCCATTACAATGCAATGGGTATTCGTCAGCCGTGGCAAGCCCCATCCCCCCACTGTGGTGCCCAAGCACAGCAGTACCTGCCAGGCAACAGCTTAAACTCTCGGTCTTGGGCGGGAACCGATCTTTCGACCTCGTGAATGCGAAGCCAGCGCGTTACCACTCTACTAGCCAGCAGTAAGAAATCAGAGTTATCTATAGATTGGTTTAAGCTCATTTTAACGTTTTCTTAAACCTTCTTTTTATAGAAAACGTGTTACTCAGGGGGGATAAACTATACACATGATCGGTTTCACATCACAAACTCCTTTTCTATTAATGGCTACCACGAATCAAAGCCGTGAGTGTTACCATCAGGACACGGTGGCCACAAGTTAAATTTAAGCTTTTAGAAATGCTTGATAGACGTTCATCCTAAAGAACAAAATTAAAATATATAAAAGTTCTTTTTTTTCTTTTTAATATACCAAAGTACATAGCTTAAAGAATGTCTACCATTGCTACTATATTACATATATTTTACAAATACTTATTATGAATGTTTTTTTTAATAGAAACCAGTTAATACGAAAAACAATTA
>JAXCGZ010017263.1:27500-42500 GCA_037179515.1 Halocaridina rubra | reverse complement strand
AAACTAGTTCACTTGGATTTTAACTGCTAACCTTCCACCATTCTGATAGTGCATGTCTCACTCCGACATTACTCTCCCTTCCATCTGGATAAATTCTTCTCAGCATCAATGAATATCCACTTATTCTTGTTATTACTTACAGCTCCATAGTGAGTCTTACGAGGCACTGTGTCAAGGGCCTTCTGGTAGTAAGATGTGACATCTTTTATTATAAAGACAACAAGTTTGTTAATATATATCAGCTCTCTCTGAAGTCATGCTGTTTCACTGATAAAAAGTAGAACAGAATGTGATTTCTCTGTTGTCTCTTCCTACCTTTGAAAACTTTAGTAGTCAAAGAAACTGGCCTATAATTGAATGCTGTGCATGAGTGTGTTTTGTATTAAGATAAGTCTGTAATTGTTTGTGCATCCATTTATTTTTCTCATGACTACGAGCATTTCATTTTCGTGTGTGACTGGTAAGCCGAATCTTACAGGAAAGATAGGGTTGGGCTGATTGCATATTCCTAGCCTTCCAGAAAGCATTTGATACTATTCCACACGAGAGTTTTGTTAAGAAGCTGCAAGCAATGGCTAGAATAAGTGGAAATGTCTTGGAATGGATAAAAACATACTTAGAAGGTAGGGAACAGAGGGTTAGAGTAAGACACTCAGTGTCTGATATAGTAAACCATGTCAATTTTGACTTCTATCCTGAAACTCCATTGTATGTTAATCATTACCTTAAAATAATTCAAAATAGGTCAATAAGAAAAGTTGCCCTGTCATTGAAAGAAAACGTCCACCAAAGGCCTCTTCAAAAAATATGTCTAAAATATCATTCATCCACTCACACATAAAACTGCAAACAGTGGGAGAAGTTGCTTAGGGAAACTCTAATAGATATTCTAATAGATATTAGTAGTGGAGATCCACAGGGTTCAGTTTTCGGGCCACTTTTGTTCCTTGTATTTGTAAATGACCTACCAGAGTTTGCAAATTCATTCATGAATATGTTTGCAGATGATGCAAAGATTGTGAAGAAAGTAGGAAACGAGAACAATGATAGAGAACTTCAGGAAGATCTAAATAGTCTGCATGAGTGGTCAGAAAAGTGGCTAATGAAATCAGTACTTCAATATGTAAGGTAATGAGATTGGGTAGAAGTGCAAGAAGGCCCAAGCTTGACTACTCGGTGGCAGGAGTGCAACTTCAAGAGACAGAAAATGAGAGAGACCTAGGAGTAAACATACTGGCCGATTTGTCTCCAAAAATGTATATAAATTGCATAATAAGGGCAGCATTTGCTCTCTTAGCAAATGTAAGGGTAGCCTTCAAGCACATGGACAAGGAAATGTTCAGAAATATTTATGTAACCTATGTGAGGCCAAAACTTGAATATTCAGCCCCCTTTTGGAATCCTCTCTTGAAAAAGCAAATAGCTAAGCTTGAAAAAGTTCAAAGACATGCCACGAAACTGGTGCCAGAAATACGCAATCTCAGTTATGATGAGAGGCTGAGGAAAATAGACTCACCATCACTCGAAGCTAGAAGATTGGGGGGGATATGGTGACAGTCTTTAAATTCCTTCATAGTTATGATAGAGTGGATAGGGATCGATATTTTGATATGGCTGGCTCTAGAACTAGAGGTCATAGTTTGAAGCTTCGTAAGAAAACTTCTTTGCAGGATGTAAGGAAGTAGTAAGAGTAGTTGATAATTGGAATTGGCTAAATGAGGAGGTAGTTGTAGGATGAATTTTGGACTATTCCCTCTCAATTCACCAATTTGTAAGATGACTGGGTTATCTCTCCCGCTTGTCACCAAGTTGTCGTCGTCGACCAGGTTCCTTCTCGACGGAGCGGCGTCGGCGCGTGCTTGTAGGCGCCGCACTTGCTCCTCCAATTCGAGAATTTTCCGGTCTTTCTCGTCACTCATTTCTTGAATTGGGAGATGTTGGATTTCTGCGTTTGCCATTCTTATTTTCTTTTCTTTGCACTGGTTTCTTCTGATATGAGAGTCTCTTCGTATGTTTTCCAGGCGTGATGATCCCACCGCTGCCACCAAGTTGTCGTAGAGTTAATTACTGTTCCACCACGTGTCACCAGTTGTCGTGATGAATTCTTTTTACTACGTTAATATTAGTACCAGACGGGTACAAGGTAAGAATGGACAAGCGGTGATTCCTTTATCTTAATTTATTCTAGAGTACAACACATTCGACGCCTCAATGCCCCCCTCTTAGGACTATCACAATCTATAATCTATTCGTGCCCCTGGTACTATTCTGACTAACTGTCGCTCTCTGACTGCTTTCTGGCTGCCATGGGGATGCTTGAAATACCCCAAAGGGCAGGGCGTGTCGCTAAATCTACTTCTGCCAATTGCCTTCAGGTTCAAAGAGAGGTCCCTCCTCTTGTGGGATGGGCTATTTCAGTTGGCCTATAGAACGGAAAAGTTCCAGGTCAGAGCGTGGCTATTGGGTATCCCTCCAAGGCATATAGGGTTACTTGTGATTTTGGTCAGGGCCACATTCTGGGTCTTTCCCACACTCTTGAGGCACTTGACGCCGGATGGCTAAGCCCTATGCTAAAGCACCTGGGTTCAGCCAGGTGCTAAGCCCTATGGATCCAGCCAGGTGCTAAGCCCCCTGGATCTGTTTACCGTACCCAGATAAACAACTGGGAGAGTATTCTATTTCACCCTTGACCTC
Organism: Halocaridina rubra; assembly: GCA_037179515.1. Classification (NCBI taxonomy): domain Eukaryota; kingdom Metazoa; phylum Arthropoda; class Malacostraca; order Decapoda; family Atyidae; genus Halocaridina; species Halocaridina rubra. The sequence continues at coordinate 39,806 of JAXCGZ010017263.1, read as the reverse complement.
TAGCCTCTCACGTTTCTCTTCACGACTTGTTACAGTTTCAGATTCTGGCTTCAGCAAGGCTTCAGTCATGCGACATAGTTAATGCTAACTCAATCCAAAGGTATGATAAGTATCACTAAGTACAAAATGGAACCGATCAGGAGACAGAAAGATGCGAGGTTTGGGCTCTTTCCCGTAAGCACAATTAGGTAAGCATACACACATATATATATATATATACACGCACACAAGCACACACACAACCACCCACCCACACACACACACACACACACACACACGCATATATATATATATATATATATATATATATATATATATATATATATATATATATATATATATATATATATAAATTTATATATATATATATATATATATATATATATATATATATATATATATATATATATATATATATATATATATATATATATATATATAGATATAGATATAGATATAGATATAGATATAGATAGATAGATATATAGATAGATAGATTGATAGATAGATAGAATTCTATCTGTTTATATATATATATATATATATATATATATATATATATATATATATATATATTCTTCGTCTTCTTCCTCTATTTGCGTTCCCATTTTCATATGGGGTCGCATCTCTTCACTAGTCGTCTCCACTGGTTCCGGTCCATCACTTGCTCCTCCCCCAGCTGTCTCTCTCTGAGATCCTCCTTCAGTCGGTCCTTCCACCGTAGTTTAGGTCTTCCTCGTCTACGTCTGCCCTCCACGTCCATCTCCATCACTCTCACGCCCACGTAGTTTTCTTCTCTCCTCTTCACATGACCGAACCACTGTAATCTCCTCTCCTGCGCTTTCGCCGACGCCTCCACCACCTTCACTGTACCTCTGATCCGGTCATTTCGTATCCTGTCCTCCCTCGTCACCCCACACATCCACCTCAGCATTCTCATTTCTGCGACATCTATCTTCCTTTCTTGAACCTTTTTCACCGGCCATGTATATATGTATATATATATATATATATATATATATATATATATATATATATATATATATATATATATATATATATATATATATATATATATATATATATATATATATATATATATATATATATATATATATATATATATATATATATATATATATATATATATATATATATATATATATATATATATATATATATGTATATGTATATATATATATATATATATATATATATATATATATATATATATATATATATATATATATATATATATATATATATATATATATATATATATATATACATACACGAATAACGATTTATCGTAATAATAAGCTTTCTTACACCTTTATCTGACAGATTAAAGCGTGAACTACGACACCACCTTTATCACGATTTAAGTTTGATAAAGATGAAGATAACATGGCACAAACTATTCCACATTTCACATGATGAACAAGTCCATATATATGCTTTAGACCGCAACGGCTTATGATTTTAAGTACTATTTGTTTTTTGTTTTTTTGTTTTTTTTAAAGTAGTGTCATATTATTTGGTATAAAAAAAATTGCTTTGATTTTTCCATAGTCACCAAACTCAAATGATTAAACTTACAGAAACTATTGATATTTACACTGCTGTAAATAAATATCTATTAAACATATTACTAACTTGTCTTTAGGCCTTTATATTGCAATATATAGTTTCCTTCACACGTTCTCCTGAAATGAGCCAACGTGAAAGTCAAGTAGAAAGGCAGCTATATTATATACAGCCCTAGATTATATTTACGTTTTCTTACATGTGAATTTTTTTTTAACTGATAAAATTTTTTCTAATACTCTCCTAAAAACATATGCATAAATTCTAGAAGATCATTCTCTGCCCTTTTTTCCTTTTTTTTTTTTTTTGTATCATTTTAATACTGGCAAGCAATGTCGTATGACCTTATCTTTCACAGTAAAATCCTTTATTTCCGTCTTACTAAGTGTAATTTGACTTATTGCATTAAGCGATAAAAACCTAAAGCGCATTAGAGTGATAATGATACTTTCAAATGTTTCACAATAGCTGCAAGCCGGACACATCTTCCCATATGAAAGCCCAAACTCATTGTAGTCTCCGTGGCAAAATGGTAGCGTCTGCGACTCTGAGGCGGCAGGTCGAGGGTTCGCGCCCCGTCACGGACTGAGGTTAGTAAGGGCATACACTCAGGGTAACCATCACATCTGCCAAAACAAGTCCTTCGTAAGAAGGCAACCGTCCTAGCCCTTAGTAGAAAAGGTAGTTCGTGGCGTAAAACCGAATCATCATCATCAATCATGAAAGCCCACACTCATAAAGATTTTGTTCCTATATATATATATTTTGAACATCTAAGGTGCACTCACGAATCTGATGAGCTGACAGGGGCTACCACACGAAGGACCCCAATATCCCATCTTTATCATTACCAATCTGCTCTGACAAAGAAATTTGTAATGGCCATATTAAGGAGTTGAACTTGGGACCTCCACAGTGGGAGCTAGGTAGTATATTCATTGAATCACCCAAATATACTTTGTAACCTATTTTAGCTATTTTTGTAGTATTATAGGTCCTTCCTTTTTTCCAAAAAAGGTTATCAGTTTTAACACAATAAACAGAATTATTATGTAAATTGACTTCAAGCAGAAATATCACAAGAGACAACGTAAATGCATTATGCAATCCACTGTTTTATAAATATTCAATACGGTTAAGAAGGTACAACATCTACTTTGGCATAAGCTGTATCAGACGAGCTTAATACAACAAAGATGCATTTTCATAATATGTGCATAATATTGGAAGCTTGGGTGCTGGTGAGTGTGTGCTTTGACTCGGCCGTCCCCTTCCAAAGGGGACTGCGAACATTGTATATGTATGTATGTAATCTTGGCAAGGTGGACACGGATACGCAAACTATGGGTTATGTACAGTACTTAAACATTTTAATCAGCAAAATTGTCATTCTTCGACTGAAAATCTTAATTTTTCTCTCGTTTAATAATTAATGTCCAGAATGAACTATCAGATATCCCGAAATCGAATTCACCTCATTCTATGAGGAAATTTCAAATCCAGGATGTGGAAATGACAATAGTGGAGTTTATAGTCTCCTAACCCCTGTCAACTCAGAAGTTAGGAAGTTCACCTGTGGTGGAGCACAAGAGAAAGCAATTAATCCATTGGTTTGAACCTATTGATATGCTTATCTGTGCCCTTCCTTTAGATCGGCAGAAAAATTGGTATAATCTGTTTATCACATGAAAATAAATATATGGATGTATATATGTATGTATGTATGTATGTATGTATGTATGTATGAATGTATGTATGTATGTATGTATGTATGTATGTATGTATGTATGTATGTATGTATGTATGTATGTATGTATGTATGTATGTATGTATGTATGTATGTATGTATCATATAAACTGTGCATTGAAACAGCAAAGACATGTGTAGATAACCAGTTACTGATAATGAAAGATGCATATCCTACCTTCATAATTTCCATTATATAGACTCTTCGTATCAAATTGTCCTGCAGGACCTCCAGTTGCATGCCAACTGAAGAGGACTGACCTGATGAAGTCTATATATATTGTTTGTGCACTCAGTCCAGGAAGGGAAGAGGTGAGTCATTTTTCTATTCCCAAAGGAAACTAAATCACCAAATTTACTTCTTGACATGTTCCTGGTGCATTTGAAACAGAGTAGCATTTGTTTTGAACAGCCTAGTGCATCATATACCTAATTATCCTAACAATCATGCATTTTCGGCTGATTAGATCTTTTGATATACGCAATGCGTGCATCGGGAGATGCAGCATTAATCATAATTACTGCATAGGAAGCAAGGGGAAGAGTAAGATGCTGGTATCTCTCTAAGAAACTGTCTCCTGATCTTTGCTTGCCTTTGCCTAGAAGACCTCCAAGTAGCAGATGAGATGAGATCCTGCCATTGAAACTCATGATGCCACACACCGAAATAAGTTACCAGGAATAGATTTAGTCTATGACAGTAAATGAAATCGCTGATATCTCTCATGCAGAGGTACTTGGGAAGCATCAGCGGGTAGTAATCATTTAAAGGATGGTAAAGAAACAAGGATAATAAATACAAGTAAATGTTTGTTTTGAAGAAAGGGAATTTCGCATGTGGGCTTCTTTCTCCCGAGTTCATTATGGAAAAACGGCAAAATTTATTTTATAGTACGATTATTTGTTTCAAGACTTGTAATTATTGAATCACCAAATACTCTTAGGATTTTAGCTTTTGTTCATATTAAGATGTCTATAACACTTTTCTTCTTACTCCCTATTCTCTCTCTCTTCTGAAAGAATAATCATTGTGAAAAATACGTTACTTTTCTTAATAGAATATTTAAGCATCATTACACTACTATGTCCCTACAATTTCAGTTCTAAATGACACATACTTTTCAAAACAAGTAATCTCTCTTTCTCTCTCTCTCTCTCTCTCTCTCTCTCTCTATATATATATATATATATATATATATATATATATATATATATATATATATATATATATATATATATATATATATATATATATATATATATATATATATATATATATATATATTTCCCGAGTGTGTATTGAAAAAGTATATATATATATATATATATATATATATATATATATATATATATATATATATATATATATATATATATATATATATATATATATATATATATATATATATATATATATATATATATATATATATATATATATATATTTCCCGAGTGTGTAGTGAAAAAGTATATATATATATATATATATATATATATATATATATATATATATATATATATATATATATATATATATATATATATATATATATATATATATATATATATATATATATATATATATATATATATATATATATATATATATATATATATATATATATATATATATACATACATATATATATATATATATATATATATATATATATATATATATATATATATATATATATATATATATATATACATACATATATATATATATATATATATATATATATATATATATATATATATATATATATATATATATATATCCCTTATATATATTCGGCATGAAAATCTCTCTCTCTCTCTCTCTCTCTCTCTCTCTCTCTCTCTCTCTCTCTCTCTCTCTCTCCTCTCTCTCTCTCTCTCTCTCGGGGGAGGTATTAATATCACACACACACACACACACACACACACACACACACACACACACACACACACACACACACACACACACACACACACACACACACACACACACATATATATATATATATATATATATATATATATATATATATATATATATATATATATATATATATATATATATATATATATGTGATTACCTAATTGTGATTACCTAATTGTGTTTACGGGAAAGAGCCCAAAGCTCGTATCTTCCCGTCTCCTGATCGCTTCCATTTTTAGACTTAGTGATACTTATCATACCTGTCCTTAAAACTATGGATTGAGGTAGCATTAACTACCTCCTCGCTTAGCGAATTCCAATTATCAACTACTCTTACACTGAAAAAGTATTTCCTTACATCCTGCAAACAAGTTTTCTTCCGAAGCTTCAAACTATGACCTCTAGTTCTAGAGCCAGCCATATCGAAATATCGATCCCTATCCACTCTATCATAACCATGAAGGAATTTAAAGACTGTCACCATATCCCCCCTTACTCTTCTAGCTTCGAGTGATGGCAAGTCTAATTCCCTCAGCCTCTCATCATAACCGAGATTGCGTATTTCTGGCACCAGTTTCGTGGCATGTCTTTGAACTTTTTCAAGCTTAGCTATGTGCTTTTTCAAGTGCGGATTCCAAAAGGGGGATGCATATTCGAGTTTTGGCCTCACATAGGTTACATAAATATTTCTGAACATTTCCTTGTCCATGTGCCTGAAGGCTAACCTTACATTTGATAAGAATGCATATGCTGCCCTTACTACGCCATTTATATGTATTTCTGGAGACAAATCTGCCAATATGTTTACTCCTAGATCTCTCTCATTTTCTGTCTCCTGAAGTTGTACTCCAGCCACCGAGTAGTCAAGCTTGGGCCTTCTTGCACTTGTACCCATTCTCATTACCTTACATTTTGAGGTATTGAATTTCATTAGCCACTTTTCTGACCACTCATGCAGATTATTTAGATCCTCCTGAAGTTCTCTACCATTGTTCTCGTTTTTTACTTTCTTCACAATCTTTGCATCATCTGCAAACATATTCATGAATGAATTTACAGACTCTGGTAGGTCATTTACATATACAAGGAACAAAAGTGGCCCTAAAACTGAACCCTGTGGAACTCCACTACTAACTCTTCTCCATTCAGACACTGAGTGTCTTACTCTAACCCTCTGTTCCCTTCCTTCTAAGTAAGTTTTTATCCATTCCAAGACATTTCCACCTATTCTAGCCATTGATTGCAGCTTCCTAATAAGTCTCCCATGTGGAACAGTGTCAAACGCTTTCTGGAAGTCTAGGAATATGCAATCTGCCCAGCCCTCTCTTTCCTGTAAGATTTGGCTTACCTCATCATAAAATTCTAATAAGTTTGTTACTGTTGATCTTCCTTCTCTGAAGCCATGTTGCCTCACTGACAAAAAGTTGAAGGATTCCAAGTGAAGAGAGATATGTTTCCTTAGTAGTTTCTCCATAAGTTTGCAAACTATGCTGGTCAAGGAAACTGGTCTATAGTTCAGAGCCGTATCCCTCCTTCCCTTTTTGAAGATAGGTATCACATTTGCTTGTTTCCAGCATCTTGGAATCTCCCCCGACTCCAATGACTCCTTAAATATGATACTTAGTGCCACTGATATTGTGTTTGCGCATTTTTTAAGCACATGAGGGGATATGTCATCAGGACCTGTAGCTTTATGAACATCTAAATCCATCAGCGCTTTGCATACCTCTGTGGCTGTAAGGTTGATGTTCTCTAATACCGGCCCTTGAGCTTCTATCACTGCAATCTGAGGGGGTGGGGTATTTTCTACTGTAAATACTGACTGAAACTCCTTGTTCAATTCTTTGCAGATCTCTTCGTCCGTCTCAGTGATGCTTCCATCCGCTCTCTTTAGCCTTAAAACCTGTTCTTTTACCTTCAGTTTTCCTCTGATAAAGCTGTGGAAAAGCTTGGGATTTTCTTTCGCCTTCCTGGTGATGTCCCTCTCATAATCTTTCTCTGCCTCTCTCCTTTTACTTAGGTAGTCATTTCTTGCTCTTTTGTAGGTTTGCCAGGCATTTATGTTTTTTCTCCTCCTATACCTTTTCCAGCATTTGTCTCTCCACTCCTTAGCTCTTTTACACCCATTATCGAACCATTTCTCTCTGGCATGAATTACACCTACTTTGGTGACAGGTATGCAGCAATCTACAATCTTCCCATATTTCTCACAAAAGATGTCATACATTTCTTGTACAGATTTGTTGTAAAATAAGGTTCTCCAGTCAATAACTGCATAAAGCTCATTCATTTTGATGTAATCTCCTTTCTGATAGTTCCTCCTCATGTCCTCAGTGCCTCTACTCTCAGGAAGAATGTCTTCAATGATATACTCCATCAACAACACACAGTGGTCACTCTTTCCAATTGGTGGTTCATACTCAATATTTTCAATATCCAACACATTATCTGTGAACACCAGATCAAGTAGTGATGGCTCATCCCCACCCCTGGCTCTTGTTGGTTCCATTACATGTTGGTGTAGGAAATTCCCTTGTACGCAATCTAGGAATCTTGCCCCAAAGGAGTCCTCACCACTGTGTGGGTCAAGATTTATCCAATCTATCTCTTTATGATTAAAGTCTCCCATAATCAAAATCCTACATTTTTTCTCCCGCGCCATGTTAACAACTGAGTTTATGACTTCAATCGTACCTATATGACTTTCCTCATAAATTTCAAGCCTATTTTGGTTCCTTGGTGGGTTGTATACAACAGTTATTATAATGCTCTCTGACCCAGTATTTATGCGAGCAACAAGAAATTCCCTGAACTCACTTTCTATAGCCAAGTTTATCTCTTCAACTTGAATCCTCTCACTTATGAGCAGTGCTATCCCTCCACCAGTCCTCTCAGATCTTTCGACCCTTAGTATTCTGAAGCCCTTAGGAAAAACTGTGACACTGTTTATGTCCTCACTCAACTTAGTCTCTGTAATTGCTACTATATCTGCCTTACTGTTGTGAATCCTATCTTTTAATTCTACTGCCTTACCAGCTAATCCATCAGCATTTGTGTATAACAATCTTAATGAGGCCCCATCCCCTGATCTTCTGTCATTATCTTCTTTATCTCCCCTTTGTCTGGAAGTATTCCGTAACGAAAATTTTTCTTCTCTTCTTCATTTCTTTCATCATTTAACCTTCTTGCCTCTTGCAACAAGTTTTTGATCTTTCCCATCTCTTCCTGTGTTCTGTATCGTCTAATGAACACTTCTTTGCATTCTTGAAGGTCTTTTAGACTTTTTTTTCTCAACAATATTTCCCTACATGTCTCCCCTCTCTCAAAGGTTACTTTTGTTGGTCTCGGCTTTCCTTCCCTCGAATATTTACCTAGTTGGTGTATGTTTACAATATCCTCAGGACCACATACTACTCCAAGCTTTCTTATCAGGTCTACAACCCTAGCTTTATTTTCTTCAAGTCTCCCCTGCCATGTTGGCTCCTGGGATTCACTTATGCCTGAGATTACCACTGTCTTCTCCTTATCAAGTGCCTGTCTGATGAGTGGGTTTGCCCTTTCCATCACAACGTCTTTCATTTTTTCGATTACTGTCTCTTTATAGTCAACTGTTTGTATGTTTTCCAGTGCCACCACCTTTACAGCCTCTTTTACTGCCACATTCCCCTTTAGTGCATCAGCAAAGGACGTTTTCATGGCATCATTTTCCATATTCAGCTCCTGGAACTCTTTTCTGAACTGTTCAATGTTTTCCTTAATCTGAACATTCCAAGCAGCAATCTCGTCTCTCTCAGAAGATAGCAGTGAACTAACATCTAATTCCTTTAGGTTGTCATTTAGCTGTTTGTTTTTATCTTCTTGATTAGAAATTCTAGATTCTAGTTGACTCTTTTCCCCTTCCAGCTTCTTTATTCTTTTTTCTAGTTCCTTTCTCTCCTGCCCTTGTGCTTTATTTGCTTCCTCCAAAGATCTTATTTGTTCTCTGAGTGTTTCATTCTCTTTCATTTCTCCATCCATATTCCGAATTTTATCATCAAGGCTTGTAACCATTTCCTCTAACTTCTTGATTCTCTGTTTAAGTCCTCTGATGACTACCCCTTCTCCCGACCCATGGGTGGGAGAGGTTTGGGACAGAGATGGCTTCATTTTTATGTTCTCCCTCTCAAAAAAAAAAAAAAAAAAAAAAAAAAAAAAAAAAAAAAAACTTCTAATTTACCTTCACACAGAATTTTTATATCTCCATATAAGTGCTATTTAGTGACTCAGTTTGTCTCCTTTCTGGTAACACACATCTTAACTTAAAAACTTGACCATGGTAATTTACGTATAAAAAGAAAAAGAAAAACAAAAGTCAAACCTGAAGGAAAATTCGAATTTGTGTTCGAGGTGGCACCCACCTGTTTCTGTTATATATTCTTCCTAACTGATAAACTGACTTGCTAACCAAGATATGTTATCACGGGATTTAGACTTTACATTTAACTCAATATATATACAAAATAACAAAATAGCAAACGAGAAAGCTAAAAGAAAAGCAAAAAAAAAAAAATAATGAAGAAAATAGGACTGCTGTACTACTTGGCAACTTAACTCAGTACTGTTGACGGGTGGGTATTTGGTAATTTTTTTTTCTTTTATTATTCAATTTTTTCGTGTATCAAACTAACTAACTAACTAGTTAATATAAATGGGAACAGATACTTGGTGTCTCTTTGTTCTTGCAAACTCAAGAGGACTAATGAGTGGTCCTATGAGAGATCTGGTAGAACCATTGGTACCATGGACTCAGGCACTATTTATAAGGCAAACGTGGTTCTGGTTCTTGAATGTTAAAGGTGCAATTCTTTATTCTTTATAATTTTCTGATTCTAAGTTTACTTTGATTATTTATTTTTTTAATAGTTTTTTTTTTGTCACCAAACATATAGACTCTCAGAGACAATAGTACTCTAAAAGCAAATGTTGGAAAGACTATTAATCGAAAAGATCGAAAATATTGGCAAAAAATTAGTACTGGAAAACAACAATCAAAGGAAAGTTAATTGTGAACTAATATTACTAATGAAATTCTTGGTACTAAAATTAAGAATATCTATTATGCATTGCTAAAGAGAAAATCTTAACCTTAATATATATATATATATATATATATATATATATATATATATATATATATATATATATATATATATATATATATATATATATATATATATATCTTTTTTTAAGTGTGACACCAGGACAGGCAAAAAAATCTGCAATCATCTGGCCTGGGCATGAAGAAAACATAACTATCTCTTGCATGAATATATTTCATTAAGCATGTATATATATATATATATATATATATATATATATATATATATATATATATATATATATATATATATATATATATATATATATACACCTCAATTAAAGCACATGAAATAATGAATATCAGTAATATAAACAAAAGAAAGAAACACCAAATACCAAACGAAAAAATCCAAAGGTGAAGCTAAGAATAAACACAAAAGAACTTTGAGAGAGATAAGTTGATAAAAAAATCCGAGCTGGTGGAAAATAAATGAAAGTAATGAACAGGTAAAACTGAAAGCAGTTTTATTTGGATAGAAAAGGAAACCATATTAAAACGTACACAAGTAGTTGATGGTAGGAATCTCCATACCAAAAGGTCAAGAGGCGGTGCTTACAACGTCATATGTATTTTGTATAGTTTTATCTGCATGTCAGTATTTTGGAATTCTGCTCAGCAAAACGCAGGAAACATGCAAAAAAAAAAACATCATATTGCATATTCAACCTTATGGAGATGATGAAAATAATACTTGAAACATATACACACGCATACATTGATCATTTAGGAAGCTAAATAATTTTCAATAAATTAATTATTTATCTTTGTCAGAGGACTTCGCATAGTCTCTCTGATTCCTCTCAATAAAGCATCACAGATGTAATGCACACAGTTTATTATCTTTTTTTTTATGGAAATTTGGATGAGAATACCGTGAAAGATAAGGTCATTCGACTTTGCTTGCCAGTATTAAAAGGATACGAAAAAAAAGAACTAACAAAGGTAAATTGTGCAGAGAACATACTCTCTCTCTCTCTCTCTCTCTCTCTCTATATATATATATATATATATATATATATATATATATATATATATATATATATATATATATATATATATATATATATATGTATGCATTTATATATCTGTATATATATATATATATATATATATATATATATATATATATATATATATATATATATATATATATATATATATATATATATATATATATATATATATATATATATATATCAATCTATCTATCTATCTATCTATACGTACACACACACACACACACACACACACACACACACACACACACACACATAACTATCTCTTGCATGAATATATTTCGTATCCTTTTAATACTGGCAAGCAAAGTCGAATGACCTTATCTTTCACGGTATTCTCATCCAAATTTCCATAAAAAAAAAGATAATAAACTGTGTGCATTACATCTGTGATGCTTTATTGAGAGGAATCAGAGAGACTATGCGAAGTCCTCTGACAAAGATAAATAATTAATTTATTGAAAATTATTTAGCTTCCTAAATGATCAATGTATGCGTGTGTATATGTTTCAAGTATTATTTTCATCATCTCCATAAGGTTGAATATGCAATATGATGTTTTTTTTTGCATGTTTCCTGCGTTTTGCTGAGCAGAATTCCAAAATACTGACATGCAGATAAAACTATACAAAATACATATGACGTTGTAAGCACCGCCTCTTGACCTTTTGGTATGGAGATTCCTACCATCAACTACTTGTGTACGTTTTAATATGGTTTCCTTTTCTATCCAAATAAAACTGCTTTCAGTTTTACCTGTTCATTACTTTCATTTATTTTTCACCAGCTCGGATTTTTTTATCAACTTATCTCTCTCAAAGTTCTTTTGTGTTTATTCTTAGCTTCACCTTTGGATTTTTTCGTTTGGTATTTGGTGTTTCTTTCTTTTGTT
>JAXCGZ010017263.1:0-22500 GCA_037179515.1 Halocaridina rubra | reverse complement strand
TAATGTACTGTTTACATGGAAATAGCAACACAAACCTAAGCATTTATTTTCATTGAGATTTCTTTGTTACAAGTATGTTAACGTTCACAAAAACTACCCCCTTTAAATATTTATCCAATTTAAGAAATGAAAGTATTTAAACCATATACTGTACCCTACGTTGTTCTGAGTGACCTTTTATCGGCATTATTATAATCATCGATATCAGCTTATCTATTGATAAAGAGGCAGTTCTCGTGTTACCATAAAACTTATCTAGTTCTTATTGGAAATGATATCATTCTCCGTTGTCTTAACAAGAAATTGTCAGAAACTTCAAAATCATGTGGTTCAGAAGATCGGATTAAAGGAATAATTGGTTAGAGGCAGTTCAGGGCATGAGTCATGCTTCGTATTCTAAAATTGTATATAGCATTTTTCCTTCACTGATGATCAAGAATAAGATACAACTTAAAACGTTTCTCCCACGTTATAAAATTTTTTACATCCACTAAAAGCAGATAAATGGTTTACCAGAATATGCCAGCTACTAATGCAAGACTCTTCAAAAACCTTCCATACCTGCAATGGTTAATTACCATTTCTATTTCAACCATGGGTGTGAAACATTATTCAACACTTATTGGAAAACGGCTTAATGTCTTTACATATATGTTGAGAATGTTATGTTCATGATTATATAAAAAACAATATATTTAGTTTACCTTGATATTTAATTCGTTTTAAGATGTATTTTTTCAATTACTACAGAGAATACAGTTATATTAGCAGCAATTCTTACATACATAACATATAGCGCCATAGCATAGCGATAAAACGCTTGACTCGAGAAATAATGGACCAGCGTTCGAGCCCACGGTGGGGTGATTGGAAGGACATCTAATATAAAATCCCCAGCTTCCATCCGTCAATGCCCACCCCCAAATGGGGATTAATAGTGTCACATAAAAGTAAAAAAATAGTTATATAGTTGGCAATTGGGAGTTATTAACTCATAACTAGGCTACGGCACTTTAAAATCAGGAAATTAAATATAATATTACTATAAGAAATGTTCCGGTTTTACGTCACGGACTCCCTTTTCAACCAAGAGCTAGGATCAAATATCAAATACATTCATGGAAGCATGAGTACAGACATAAAACATGAATTTGAAATAAATCTCTCAATCCATCTATATACATGAGCCATTTTCCTCTTATAAGAGGACTGGCTGAGTCAAGGCAGAATACTTTGACTCCTTGGGAAGAGAAACTACAGGGGAGGGAATTCTAAGTCCCCTTGCTCCGCCCCATTCAGTAGACTCCTACGACTCGCAGGGGAACACGGAGGAAGTATTCTAGCCCTGCTCCCTCAGGGGGAATAGCTCAAAGGCTTAGTTTTGTCAGATTTAATTCGTTCAGTCCAATATATTATAAAAGGTACGCATAAGACTACTACTACTACTACTACTACTACTACTACTACTACTACTACTACTACTACTACTACTACTACTACTACTACTACTACTACTACTAAAGCTCTTAATTCAGTGCACTGTTTTATAATATTTATTTCATTGAGTCCAAGATCTTATCAAAGGTATGCATTGCATACACTTATGCACTGGATTTCTCTAAAATTCTTAAGCTGCTTATATCAGTGTGTATCTAATCCACTAGTCAATCAGTTTATTATTCTTAAAATTATCTTAAAATTAGGTGACTAACATGTGAATAGAAACACCCTTTGTCTTTTGCCACTATTAAGAGAATTCATTTTATTTATAATCTACTAATTCCATTATATATCTTATGTTGATTATAATCATGTAACAGCGAATACTAAGTTCCATTTTTCTATTTCTTATTAGGAAATGTTTTTTGTTTCATTCTATCGCATTCAGCTATAATCCAGTTCTCGATTATATATGATTGCTCAATATATATATATATATATATATATATATATATATATATATATATATATATATATATATATATATATATATATATATATATATATATATATATATGTATGTATGTATATATATATATATATATATATATATATATATATATATATATATATATATATATATATATATATATATATATGTATATATATATATATATATATATATATATATATATATATATATATATATATATATATATATATATATATATATATATACAAACCCTCTTTTATCCGGACCAGATGGTATCCATGCAAGATTCCTTAAGGAGTTTGCAGTTGAACTGGCTCTCGTGCATTGCGTCTTTTTCGCCTCATTCTCTCTACAAGTATCTATTATTCATCTTAAAAGCATGCTCTAGTTCAACCTGTTTCCGAGAAAGGTGACCACTCTATTTCTTCAAACTACTGACCTATTGGCCTAACCTCTGTTATCGCTAAAGTGTTCGAAAGTTTACTCAATTCTCACTTTTTGAAACATCCTGAATTTAGCTCACTTATCTCCGATCACCAGTACGGCTTCCGCAAGGCAAGATCCACTCTTGACCTCCTGTCCTATCTTATTCATGTATGGTCATCTTCTCTGAGGAACTATGGGGACTCCTTTGTCGTCACCCTTGATATCTTTAAGACTTTTGACAGAGTCTGGCACAAGGCTCTGTTGGTAAAACTCCCTGCTTATGGCTTTACCCCTTCTCTCTGTTCTCTGCTTTCCAGTATTCTTTTTGACCGTTTTATATCTGTGGTTGGTGACTGCGTAACATCTAGCTAATTCACTGTTACCAGTGGTGTTCCATAGGCCTCTGTTCTACCACCTACTCTGTTTTTTCTCTTCGTCAACGATCTTCTTCAATCCCCATCCTCCTATATTCTCCACGCCTTGGCCGACGATTCTACTCTTCATTTATCCTCTGCAGTTCTTTTTTTTCACAACCTTCATTTACTACTCGGTCGAAGGGAGTGAAGGAGAAGTATGTCAAGATAGTTCAGGACATATACAGGGAAGCCACAACAAGAGTAAGAAGTACAGTTGGCACTACAGAGCCTTTTCAGGTGAAAGTTGGACTCCATCAGGGATCAGCTCTTAGCCCCTATCTATTTAACCTTCTCATGGATGTGATGGTGGAGGAAGTGACAAAGGAGGCACCATGGAGCATGCTCTTTGCATACGATATTGTTTTGGTCTCCGAGAGCCGTGAAGAATTGCAAGAGAGGTTGGAGCTATGGAGGGGTTTGCTGGAGGATTACGGACTGAAGGTGAGCAGACAGAAAACGGAGTACCTGGAGTGCAATGTGACACAAGGAGGCGACCTGTTCATGCAAGACCACAAGCTCCCAAAGGCGGACGCCTTCAAATACCTCGGCTCCTACGTAACGAAGGATGGAGACCTAGAGAGAGAGATTGATCATAGGATCCAGGTAGTGTGGAACAGCTGGAAGAGAACATCAGGGGTGCTATGTGACAAGAAAATCAGTGCTAGAGTGAAAGGAAAAGTGTACAAGTCAGTTGTGAGACCAGCGTTGCTGTACGGTGCGGAGACGTGGCCGGTGAAAAAGGTTCAAGAAAGGAAGATAGATGTCGCAGAAATGAGAATGCTGAGGTGGATGTGTGGGGTGACGAGGGAGGACAGGATACGAAATGACCAGATCAGAGGTACAGTGAAGGTGGTGGAGGCGTCGGCGAAAGCGCAGGAGAGGAGATTACAGTGGTTCGGTCATGTGAAGAGGAGAGAAGAAGACTACGTGGGTGTGAGAGTGATGGAGATGGACGTGGAGGGCAGACGTAGACGAGGAAGACCTAAACTACGGTGGAAGGACCGACTGAAGGAGGATCTCAGAGAGAGACAGCTGGAGGAGGAGCAAGTGATGGACCGGAACCAGTGGAGACGACTAGTGAAGAGATGCGACCCCATATGAAAATGGGAACGCAAATAGAGGAAGAAGAAGAAGAAGAATAATCAAACTCATATCACTCAGATACCCACTTTGCAGAGGGTATCTGAGTGGGGCACCCAAAATATAGTTAAATTTAATGCTTCCAAGACACTTCCTGCTTATCTCTATATCTTTTTCTCCTCCTGATAGCCCTATTGTCTTCGAAACTAACAAAATTTGCCCTCTTAATTTTATTAACTTATTAGGAATCCAGATGCCCTCTAACTTGTCTTGGAGGATTCACGAAATCCAAGTTTCTAAATGTGCATCCAAAAAATTGGGGGTTCATTTTTCGTTTTCGTCGTTGCTTTTCCTCTTCTCAGTAACTTAATATCTATAAAGCTGTTATCCTTCCCTGCTTAGAATACTGCTCGCACATCAGGAGTGCTTCTACTTATCTCCTAGATAGGTTGAATCTAAAGCAGTCAGTCTCATCAGTGACCCTTCTCTTCCACTTCGCTATAAGATATCATCCCTTTCTCTTTGCTAATGCTTCTACTTCCATCTCTGTTCTGATGAGTTGGCTAGTTGTATGCCTCTCTCATTGCCGAAGCAGCGTAACACTCGCCAAACGGCCTCGTCTCACAAGTCCTGTGTGGAAATTTGTAGCTCACGGATTGGTCGGTTCAGTGACTGCTTCTTCCCATCCACTTCCAAACTCTGAAACTCTCATCCTCCTACTGCCTTCCCTAATTTTTATAACCTATCCTCCTTCAAAATGCGGATCTATCATCATCTCAGGGCTTAATAGTACCATATATCTAGGTCCTCAGTACTTCGACTATTCTTTCAGCCCATCATTTTCCTATTGTGTATCCTTCCCCTATTTCTGGCTTGTCTTTAACATTCTACTATTTCTTCGTCTTAATGTTTTCTTCGTGCCCGGGCCTGATGAGTGTAATTTTCTTGCCTGTCCTAGATATATATATATATATATATATATATATATATATATATATATATATATATATATATATATATATATATATATATATATATATATATATATATATATATATATATATATATATATATATATATATATATATATATATATATATATATATATATATATATATATATATATATATATATATATATATATATATATATATATATATATATATATATATATATATATATATATATATATATATATATATATATATATATATATATATATATATATATATATATATATATATATATATATATATATATATATATATACTGTATACATAAAATGAGAGAGATAAATAATGATATATTTTACTATGAAAAGATGATAATCTACAAGAGCTAAGTGTATGCACTGGTATTAGCAAAGATGCTGTTGTAATTGCGTGACATCTTCTAATATAATTTAGGTATGTTTAAGCAAACTTTTCTTCGTGGCACTTCACTATGTGGAACATCAGAGTCAGACCTTGGCTTTAGCTATTGCGTTATTTTACTTGCGTATGTAGTGTTTGTTTAGGCATGAACTTAAGATTGATTTGTATATTCTGCCAGATATATTTAATCAGTAAATCATGCATTGAGTTGGTACTGTAAATATTTATCAGTATTATTAAGAGCATTTAACATTACTCTTATTTACGTCATAAGTCATAAAAACGAACATTTAGGAATCCCAGCTGATATGCTAGGAACAGTACTGCCAACGCTACTGCTATGTTTAGCGATATTTGTTCATCATAGCACTCGAGAGGATTTTCACTTGACTCTTTCAAAGTACACTAGAACAGCGTTCCCACCAGGGATTCGAAAGTATCTATTGGATTACTTTTTGAACACTGTGATGCTTTTTTACGACAATGACTGATATGATACGAAATAGACAAGTTGATATGCTTTGTATGCCTTTCCTTTTTCTTTATCTTATTCTCTTAAAGAATATTTTTTTCTATTTCTATTCGAAATTTGTGGCGTTTTTTTTTTTATCTCAGCCGTTTTGGTAGTCTGTCATAAGGCTTAAGACAGCTGTTTATTGTTACCAGTACGAGATATGTGATGGCGTTTTGGTCTTTTTAATACAGTAATGTAAGGGTTTCTACTGTATGCCCTTTGTATGAGCATAATTGCATGGAAGCAATAGAAAAAACATACAGGACAACTTAGAGCTGTGTACAAAACTCTTATTTAGTTACTTATGCAAAAGAATCAATTCCCTTATATCCTTAATTCCCTCCCCCTTTTTCCCCTCCTATCCTATCCTAAAAAAAAAATCCATTTCATACATAGAAAGCAACTCTTAGTAATTGAAACATGATTAATAAGAAATTTATAGCAGCTTTCTATTCTATGAGAACCATAATATTGACATTATATCGCTTAATAGTAAGTACGAAATTTCTTCTTCTATATTATTACGTTCATGTATGGTCTCGGATCAATAAAAGCCTGCAGACTAATACAATTATAGGTTTTTGCCTGTAACTCTTTGACAATCACAAGTGAAATCATTAATGCAATATCTAATGGTATTGTCATTATCATGGTCATTGCTAAAGTCTGAGTCATTTTTTTTTTATTTTAAACCTTTATTTCCATTACAGTACAATGGGTATTCGTCAGCTGGGGCAAACCTCAACCTCCCACTGTGGTGACCAGCCACAGCAGTACCTGCCAGGAAATAGCTTAAATTCTCGGTCTTGGACGGGAACCGATCTTTCGACCTCGTGAATGCGAAGCCAGCGCGTTACTGTACTAGCCAGCAGGCAAGGGTAGGCTGTGTGTCATTCTTGTTAATAGCTTGTCTTACGCCCAAGGACGAAATGTCTTTACTGAACTGATAAAAGAAAAGAAAATTTAAGTTAGTCTGTCTTCTTTCAACTTGATATTAAATAGTAAAATAGTCAGTTTTTTTTGCCGAGATTGTGTTACTGCTAATCCCCATTCAAATGAGGTGGGCGCAGACTGGATGGAGCAGGGGAATTGAGATTGGATACCCTTCATAACGCCCCGAGGTGGGCTCGAGCTCATGCTTGTCACTTCGAAAGTCGGATGTTATAGCCAATACGCTACCATGGCTCCAAAAACATTTACTTTGCTTGTTAAGCGGGGTTTACACGGTCAAACGGTTCGTCGAACGCAGTTCGACAGACAAGTGTTTGAAGTGATGTTCGAACGTGTGAACTGGGTATTTGGTTGTCGAACACGTTCGACAAACGTGTTCGACAACCAAATGCCCAGTTCACACGTTCGACCATCACTCCAAACACTTGTCTGTCGAACCGCGCTCGACGAACAGTTTGACCGTGTAAACCGCCCTTTACCTATGATTTATAAATTGGCTAATTTAGTATGACGTTTCATTTATACATCATAAGACAGATTACTTCATTTACCAGAAACATTCTCATTTTCATTTAGAGACATTGATTATGGAAAAGTTATCGTATTGCATACAACTAAATAACAAAAATTGATGTAATAATATTTTTACTCTGTAAGTATTTTAATAAGCTCTTTTTTTTACATTGGGAAAATTTTTACTTTGCAGATGAATTTTTAATTTTAATTGAATATATATATATATATATATATATATATATATATATATATATATATATATATATATATATATATATATATATATATATATATATATATATATATATATATATATATATATATATATATATATATATATATATATATATATATATATATATATATATATTATGGCTTTTTATACAGTTGAAAGTTCCACTAGGAGCGCTACTTCGGGTGTATTATTTTTCGAGATAGAAATCATCTGCTCTCGAAACTTCGTGCTATTTGTAACTATTAATTTATGCCTTATCTGGGTCTAATTCCCTATTCTTGTATTTGCATTTGCTGATAATTATATTTTCATTGATAGTGCCTTTATTTAAAATGTAGACAATGTGACAGCAAAAATACAATGAATGAGTGAAAGTGTAGGAGAACGAATCCTTTTAAGAACATTAAGTATACATTTCATGATAACAAGAGACTGTCAAGACTTTGCATTGTCAAAATTGGACTTGACCCATTCTACACTACTTGTTAATAATCTTACTAAGACTGCAAGGAGCTCCCATCCTACTTTAAATATCTTTGATAGTGTCAGACAGTTGAATCTTTGACTCAGAGACTGAAATCTGCAATACTGTCATAGTATTCTTTTTGTACACTAAGTATACTCATTCAGATAATTCCATACCATAATTCGCAATTCTTGATCGATTACAATCCCAGTCGGCAGGCTAAAACAGCAGGTCCAAATAGTACTGTATTTCCTAGGTAATTTTTTTTTTTTACTGTAAGATATGGTAATAGTCACTTGGTATTCTGTTTTTGGTTTGTTATTTGTAGATGTGATGTAATTAGTTTTTACGTTACTGATTCCTGTTTCTACCAAGAGCTAGGTCGATGTCTTCTCGCAAACCAAACTGGGTTTCCTTCGCAATAACGATATCGAAAGGATTTGAATATGTGCCTTACAAACTGAATCAATGGCCTACAGGCACAAGTGTCCAGCCATTTCGTGGGGGCAAACAATGGACACAACCTGGGTATTCTACAAAATATCCCAAACTACAGTCATACCAAAATAAACAGCAAAGAGCTAATGAAACAATCCCCTATACGCGAGACTACAGAAAGAGACACGATACAAACCTCTCTTATCGCCGTCCACGCACAAGAGACTTCTCCTGGAGTGATGGCTCTTACAACCCTAGACACTCACCTAGGCATACAAACTTTGGGAAGGCCCGATCATACCACGGCACGTACTCAAACCAGCGTTACACATCCAACGGCAGGTACAGACACCAGGATCCATGGGCTAACCCCAGAACACACTACAATGATGAATTCCCAGCAGAATCACACAGTCGAAACTACAACTATGACTATGGATACCACCCCAATGAAACATGGTAAGAAAGTAACATTAGTACATGTGAACGCTCAGTCCCTGCTCGCTCATTTTGAGGAAATAATAATGCTAACAAAAGACTACAACATAGACATCCTCTGTGTAAGTGAAACTTGGCTTCCTCCTACAACTGAAAATAGATATGTGAATATTCCAGAGTTTAAAATATTTCGCAATGACCATGGCAGAGGGGGTGGGGTTTGTATTTATGTTAGAAATTATCTTAGTGCATCAGAAATAGCCACAGGTTTAGAAAAAACTGAGGAGCTCGAAGACTTATGGATCACTGTGCAGTATCAGAAACTTCCATCTTTCATTGTAGGGTGTGTTTACCGTCACCCTAAAGCACCTACCAGTTCATTCAATCATCTACTAGAAACATTCAGAAATATCTGTGTGCGTCATAAACCCATATACATACTTGGTGATTTTAATGATGACTTGCTCTCAGCAGATAACAAAATGAAAAGGGTGATCAACACTGTGAAGTTAACACAAATAGTGACAAAACCGACCCGCATAACCCCCAATTCTAGGACTCTAATAGATCTGATAATAACAAATAAAGTGGAAAGTATACTCTATTGGGACGTAGTTCCCTGCCCAATTGTAGATCACGAGCTGAACATTGCTATGCTAAACATAAACAAGCCGAAAAGGAAGCCTCTCCTCAAGACATTCCGGTGTCTAAAAAATTACTCCCCTGATATCTTTTGTGAAACATTAATCAACAACACAAATGCACTTAATAGAATTAAATACACAGATAACGTCGATTTGCAGGTTGAGATTCTAACAAAAGTCTTCCTTGAATGCTTAGATAGTTGTGCACCCATTGTAACAAGAAAAATAACCCGCCCCTCAGCCCCCTGGCTAACTAATGACATCAAAGAGGCAATGCAAATCAGAAATCAAATACAAAAAGAGCTAAAAATGAATAGATATGATATGACTCTCCGAGAACGTTATAAAACAGAAAAGAAACGTGTCAGATCTCTCATCAGTGTAAGTAAAAAAGACTTTTACAAAAAACAATTTAATGACTCTAGACATGATACAGCAGCAACATGGAAAGTGATAAGAAGCATGATACCAAATGAAAAGAGTACCTCAGAAAGTTATGAAAATATTACGGAGTTGAAAGACAAAGCAGAAAACTTTAATAACTATTTTGCTAACGTTGGCAAAAATACATATGAAAAAACTCAAGAAAACATCAACTCAGTGAATATGAGTAATTGCTTAAATGACAATTCTTCCAATGAAAACACAAGAGAGTACTTCAAGCTTATTCCTATCGATTGTGCTACCCTAATTCTTACCATAAAGAGCCTAAGAAACTCTGGCTCTTATGGCTCAGATGGTATACCATTTCAGTTCATCAAAGATGCTCTACCCGTGATTGCATCCTATATTCTAACTATTATGAACACTTCCATTGTTACTAAAAAGTTTCCGGACTCTTGGAAAATAGCACATGTAATACCTCTGCATAAAAAGGGGGACAGAGAAGATGTGACAAACTATCGTCCCATTTCCCTGCTACCCATTTTCTCTAAAATATTAGAAAAAATTGTTGCATGCCAACTTATGTCATATTTAGAATCAAATAGACTACTAACGATTAGCCAATATGGTTTCAGACCAAAACTCTCGACGGAAACTGCACTGCTTAAAGTTACGAATAGTATATATAATAATATAGATATGAAAAAAATATCTTTGCTAGTTTTGTTGTACTTATCAAAAGCCTTCGACAGTGTAAACCATGAAATTCTTTTAAGTAAATGTATTAACTTAAATATTGATCCAAGCTGGTTTAGCGAGTATCTATCTAATCGTAAACAGTCCATACGTCTTAACAACATTATCTCTGTGCCAAAAAATGTATCATTTGGTGTTCCACAGGGATCAGTACTTGGTCCTATCCTCTTCTCCATTTACGTAAATTATCTATCTTCTTTCATTTCTGACTGTCTATTCGTACAATATGCAGATGACACTCAACTACTCCTTAGTGGTGATATTAATAATCTCCCAGAGCTAACTTTAAGAGCAGAAAACACTCTGTCAAAAATTAAAACCTATTTCCAAGAAATTGGGCTGTTAATTAACGAAAGTAAAACACAGTGCATATTTATTGGTTCAAGGTTCCACATAGCACAAATTCCAGAAAACACAACAATTAATTTTTGCGACAATATTATCACACCTAGCAAAACAGTCAAAAACCTAGGAATTCACTTTGATAACCACATGTTGTTTGATTCCCACATAGATAAAGTATGCAAAAAGGTTACAGGAACATTAATGTACTTATCACGTATAAAAGACAATTTTGAGACTACCACTCGAATAACTGTTGTTGAATCTCTAGCCCTAAGTCACATTAATTACTGCACAACTGTTTGGGGAGCTACCACTAAGACTCAGATAAACAGAATACAGAAGCTTATTAATTTTGCAGCTCGAGTTGCCCTGGGAGGAATAAGAAAATACGACCACATCACACCAGCTCTCAATAAACTTGGGTGGCTGCGGGCAGAAAATAAGGTCGCTTATGCTATTTATGTTTTTGTATTCAAAATTTTGGACCATCATTATCCTAGCTGGCTATTTGATATAAAAACAGTCAGGGATATAAGGGGAACCAACACAAGATAGAGCAGTGAGCTCTTTATTCACAGAACAAACACAGAAGCAGGTTCAAAGATGATCACTATCAAAGGGCCAACACTCTGGAATAATATTCCAGAGCATCTTAAAAATGCATACTCTTTCACAGCTTTCAAAGGCAAACTATGCAGTTTTCTTTTGGACAAATAGTTGCTGCTCATTAAGAACTAATTATTCTCATTGTAAGGAAACAAATATGGAAATGATGCCGATAATAACGATCCTGTATCTAGTGGCATACTTACTACTTTATTATTAACATTATTGTAACATTTTTATTACCGCATTATTATTTTCTATGAAAGCTACATTTAATTTAACTATATGTCTAACCCTCTTATTTGTTAGTTTAATTACATGTCTACTTATAAGTTACTATTATTGTTGAATAACCATTGTACAAAATGGAAATAAATGTTTTTGTTTGTTTGTTTGTTTGTTTTTTTATTTATTCAGATAACTGTACATGGGGACATGTGCACATGGGCACTCCCAGTCATATTGCAGTTGATAACATTACAATCTATGTGGTTATGTATAAATAACATACTAATAGAATTTGCAATTAATTTAAAATATCATAGCAAGTAATTAATAATAAAATATAGTGTAATAATTGAAGAGTACTTGAAGAGTAATCATTGTGACAATATTTTCAATAGCCCTTGTTGAGTGCTATCATTTAAATTCATTTTTACTTTTCAACAGTACTACTGCAGACAATTTGAAGCAGATATAGAATAACAATTTTCAGGTTAGAATAATAAGTAGGTACATACATATATATATACACACACATACATACACACACACACACATATATATATATATATATATATATATATATATATATATATATATATATATATATATATATATATATATATATATATATATATATATATATATATATATATATATATATATATGCATGCATTAATTAGATGAGCAATAGAAACATCACTGGGGCTTCATAGCCATACATATCAAGGAGAGAGAGAGAGTAATAATAATAATAATAATAATAATCCTTTATTCCAATGTACATTGGGTATTAAATAAGATACATATATATTCCAGATAGACATCTGTGGTGTACGATATAGACATACTAAAACAAACAAATCATAAGGATGAGTGTACCATTACAATTTACAAGTAAAATCTTCCTTTAAGAGCAACTTCTTAAGATTATATTTAAAAGTATACACTGAACCAGCATTTTTTAGTTCTCTGGGAAGCTGATTATATAAATGAGGTCCACGAATGTTTATATCTCTTGAGCCAATATCAGTTTTAGACCTTCGTACTAATAAATCTTCCCCTTGACGGGTAGTTAACCCGGTAACTGAGCTTACTGTAGAAAAATTATACAAGCAATCAGGAATATTGTTTCTTAGTATATTAAAAACAAAGGTACATATATCAAAAACATATTTATCTCTAATCTTTATCCATTCTAGATCTTTTAAAACAGGAGAGATGTGCTCGTATTTTCTTACATTGCCAACAGCCACTCGTGCTGCAAAGTTTTGTAACTTTTGTATTCTTTGTAATTGAGTCTTATTTGTACATCCCCAAACTTTGAGACAGTAATTAATTAAACTCATAGCTAAGGACTGGACAATTATTATACGAGTTGATGTTTCAAATGAGTCTTTTACCCTATTTAGATATATTAGAGTACCCATTACTTTTTTATAAATTTCATCTATATGCATTTCAAAATTCATGTAACGGTCAAAATAGACACCTAGGTTCTTTACCGAGTTCATTGGCTTAATGATATTACCGTTAAAATTTATATGAAGATTGTCATCAACTTCTGATAATAATTGTCTGGATCCGATAAGAATAGATTGGGTTTTAGTTTCATTAAGTAACAGACCATTTTTTAGAAAGTAACGTTTGGCCATATACAAAATTTCTTCTGCTCTACGAATAATATTTTCTAAATCATTAATTTCTCCTTCAATTAAGATTTGAGTATCGTCAGCATATTGAATGACATAACAGTTAGGTAAATATTTTACTAGATCGTTTACATATATTAGAAAAAGTATAGGTCCTAGGATCGATCCCTGAGGGACCCCAAACAATACCTTCTTGGAACTTGAAACTGTATCTTTTATTCTGACTGACTGGTAGCGGTTTTTTAAATAGTTCTCGAACCAGCTTGGGACAATGTTCATTTTTTTGCATTTTTCTAATAATATACTATGGTTTACACTATCAAAAGCTTTAGAAAGATCGAGTAGTAGTAGCAATGATATTTTCTTATTATCTATATTTTTGTATATTTCATCTGATATTTTCAATAAGGCAGTTTCGGTTGATAATTTTGGCCTGAAACCGTGTTGACTTTTTGCAATAAGTTTATTTTTTTCAAGAAACTCACTTAACTGATTTGCAACAATCTTTTCAAGTATCTTTGATAAAATTGGTAGTAAAGAGATTGGTCTATAGTTAGAGACGTCGTCAGGATTTCCATTTTTAAAACCAGGAATTACATGGGGATTTTTCCATAAATCTGGGTAGATATTGGTAACTATGGAAGTATTGATTATTACCGTCAGGTAATAAGCTATTACAAATAATGAATCTCTAATAAAACGAAAACAAATTCCATCTGATCCATATGCATTAGAGTCTTTCAGATTTTTTATTACTAAGATTACTGTATTACAATCTACTGTAGTAGGGTTAAAGACATCAGTACTTCTATTGAATGCACTATGTTCTTCTATATTTACATTATTATTATTATTGCTACCATCATCACTATTATCATTACCATTACTACCACCATCATTATTATTTACACCATTATCAACATTTCTATTATTATTACTACTACCGTCATCATTATTATTACCACCATTTCTATTATTGATTTCATTTATTATTTCTTTTTTTGTTTTTTCAAAGGTTTTTTTCCCCACTTCAGCGAAAAAATTATTGAACTCTTCTGCTTTAGCACTTACATCTACCTCATCGGGTATAATTGATATGTTACTACTTTTATTACAGTTATTGGAAAGCATGGTTTTAGCAATTTTCCATGTATCAGAGATATTGCCTTTAGCGTTTTGAAATTCATTTTTGTAATACTGTTTCTTACTGTTACTTAATAATGATTTTACTTGTTTCTTATGCTCTGTAAACTTTTCTCTTAAAGGGATATTATCTCTTTGTAGTTTTACTTCATTTTGTAGTTTGTCTCTTTCTTTCATAATGTTTTTTATGTCATCTGTTATCCAAGGAGCGGGGGGACGAAATATTTCTCTTGTCACGAGTGGTGCACATCGATCTATACATGATGATAAGACACTGGTTAAAATTCTTACTTGTTTGTTTATATTATCGGTATATAGAATTTCATTTAATTTATGTACTTCATTCATAAGTAAACTACAAAGTAATTCTTGTGAATAATTTCTTAAGCATCTGAATGTTTTAAAGATTGGTTGTCTCTTTGGTTTGCGAATATTTAGGGACGTTACAATTTCCTCGTGGTCTGCTATAGGGCTTGGCATTACGTCACACTTAGTTATCATATGTTTGGAGTTTGTTATTACTAGATCGATTTGGGAAACTGAAGTGGGAGTGATTCTAGTTGGTTTATTTATAATCTGTTCTAGATTTAAATTCTTAATAAGTCTACTCATTTTATTTTCTCTTTTTAGTTGATCATCATTAAAATCGCCATATATAAAAACTGGTTTGTTTTTTAAAATTATCTCCTTAAAAACGTCCAAAATATAGCTAAAGGAGGTTACCGAGGCTTTGGGGTGGCGGTACACGCAGCCTATGATAATAGAAGGAAACTTTTTATGTTGGACAGAGATCCATTTATCTTCCACTCCTTCGTGCTTCTCAGTTTCAAGATTTAGTTCAGTGGCCTTCAAATAATTTTTAACATATAAACATACACCTCCACCTCTACCACTGTCATAGCGATAAATATTATATGAAGGAATATTAATAAATGCATTATTAATTGACGGATACAGCCATGATTCGCTAATGCAAAGAACATCAATATTTTCTTGTATAAGCTTATGTTCAATTTCTAGTATATGGGATAGCAGGGATTGTGCATTTATATGTACGACAGATAATCTATCATTATATTTACAAGTAACTTTCACATCGACAGCTGTAACAGCAACAGCAGGAGACGAGGTATTACCATGTTTCATTGGGGTGGTATCCATAGTCATAGTTGTAGTTTCGACTGTATGATTCTGCTGGGAATTCATCATTGTAGTGTGTTCTGGGGTTAGCCCATGGATCCTGGTGTCTGTACCTGCCGTTGGATGTGTAATGCTGGTTTGAGTACGTGCCGTGGTATGATCGGGCCTTCCCAAAGTTTGTATGCCTAGGTGAGTGTCTAGGGTTGTAAGAGCCATCACTCCAGGAGAAGTCTCTTGTGCTTGGACGGCGATAAGAGAGGTTTGTATCGTGTCTCTTTCTGTAGTCTCGCATATAGGGGATTGTTCCATTTGCTCTTTGCTGTTTATTTTGGTATGACCATTGTTTGCTCCCACGAAATGGCTGGACACTTGTGCCTGTAGGCCATTGATTCAGTTTGTAAGGCACATATTCAAATCCTTTCGATATCGTTATTGCGAAGGAAACCCAGTTTGGTGTGCGATAAAGCTCCTTAATCAAGACTTCTTCAGAGAGAGAGAGAGAGAGAGAGAGAGAGAGAGAGAGAGAGAGAGAGAGAGAGAGAGAGAGAGAGAGAGTTTGTGGTATTCATTTCAGCAAAAGGAGTTATTCGTCCTTACTACAGATAAAGACACATCCATGCATACTCATACACATCATTGTCATCTGAGGGTAACACAGCAGAGGAAAGTGCATGTACTTAATTGCATGTACGTACACATATAAACCTGAACATACATACATACATACACATAAACACAGTGCCATATAATGGAGGATAAATTTGGAAGGAAAAGAAAGAGAAAGACTGAAAGCCTTTCCCCTTCTCCACCCTTCAAATTATGTACGTGAGAGAGAATTACGTCAATTAATCCATTATCACTATTATCACAACCATTGCTACCACCATCATGATTATTATTATCATCATTATTATTATTATTATCATTATTATTATTATTATCATTATTATTATTACTATTATTATTATTATTATTATTATTATTATTATTATTATTATTATTATTATTATTATTATTATTATTACCATCATCATTACTACAGCTTTTGTATATAGATAGAGTTATGAATCAAAAGTAGTAATTATTGATACATATAGACATGCACATACATATACATATACACATATACATACATATATACATATAAATACATATACACATACATATACATATACACATACATGCACACATGTACACACATATACATATAAATGGCGTAGTAAGGGCAGCATATGCATTCTTATCAAATGTAAGGGTAGCCTTCAGGCACATGGACAAGGAAATGTTCAGAAATATTTATGTAACCTATGTGAGGCCAAAACTCGAATATGCAGCCCCCTTTTGGAATCCGCACTTGAAAAAGCACATAGCTAAGCTTGAAAAAGTTCAAAGACATGCCACGAAACTGGTGCCAGAAATACGCAATCTCGGTTATGATGAGAGGCTGAGGGAATTAGACTTGCCATCACTCGAAGCTAGAAGAGTAAGGGGGGATATGGTGACAGTCTTTAAATTCCTTCATGGTTATGATAGAGTGGATAGGGATCGATATTTCGATATGGCTGGCTCTAGAACTAGAGGTCATAGTTTGAAGCTTCGGAAGAAAACTTGTTTGCAGGATGTAAGGAAATACTTTTTCAGTGTAAGAGTAGTTGATAATTGGAATTCGCTAAGCGAGGAGGTAGTTAATGCTACCTCAATCCATAGTTTTAAGGACAGGTATGATAAGTATCACTAAGTCTAAAAATGGAACCGATCAGGAGACGGGAAGATACGAGCTTTGGGCTCTTTCCCGTAAACACAATTAGGTAATCACAATTAGGTAATCACACAACTTTTTGTCAGTGAGACAACATGGCTTCAGAGTAGGTTGATCAACAGTAACTAACTTATTAGAATTTTATGATGAGGTAAGCCGAATCTTACAGGAAAGAGAGGGCTGGGCAACTTGCATATTCCTAGACTTCCAGAAAGCATTTGACACTGTCCCACATGGGGGACTTATTAGGAAGCTGCAAACAATGTCTTGGAATGGATAAAAACTTGCTTAGAAGGAAGGGAACAGAGGGTTAGAGTAAGACACTCAGTGTCTGGATGGAGAGGAGTTAGTAGTGGAGTTCCAGAGGGTTCAGTTTTAGGGCCACTTTTGTTCCTTGTATATGTAAATGACCTACCAGAGTCTGTAAATTCATTCATGAATATGTTTGCTGATGATGCAAAGATTGTGAAGAAAGTAAGAAACGAAAACAATGGTAGAGAACTTCAGGAAGATCTAAATAGTCTGCATGAGTGGTCAGAAAAGTGGCTAATGAAATTCAATACTTCAAAATGTAAGGTAATGAGAATGGGTACAAGTGCTAGAAAGCCCAAGCTTCACTACTAGGTGGCAGGAGTACACCTTCAAGAGACAGAAAATGAGAGAGATTTAGAAGTAAACATACTGGCAGATTTGTCTCCAGAAATACATATAAATAGCATAGCAAGGGCAGCATATGCTGTCTTATCAAATGTAAGGGTAGCCTTTAGGCACATGGACAAGGAAATGTTCAGAAATATTTATGTAACCTATATGAGGCCAAAACTTGAATACGCAGCCCCCTTTTGGAATCCCCACTTGAAAAAGCACATAGCTAAGCTTGAAAAAGTTCAAAGACATGCCACAAAACTGAGGGACTTAGACTTACCATCATTCGAAACTAGAAGATTGAGGGGGGATATGGTAACAGTCTTTAAATTCCTTCATGGTTATGATAGAGTGGATAGGTATCAATATTTTGATATGGCTGTCTCTAGAACTAGAGGTCATAGTTTGAAGCTTCGTAAGAAAACTTCTTTGCAGGATGTAAGGAAGTACTTTTTCAGTGTAAGAGTAGTTGATAATTGGAATTGGCTAAGCGAGGAGGTAGTTTATGATAACTCAATTCATAGTTTTAAGGACAGATATGATAAGTATCACTATGTACAAAATGGAACCGATGAGGAGACGGGAAGATACGAACTTTGGGCTCTTTCCTGTAAGCACAATTAGGTAATAGCAAATAGGTAATCACACACACATACAATACATATAAATGGCATAGTAAGGGCAGCATATGCTTTCTTAGCCAATGTAAGGGTAGCCTTCTGGCACATGAGCAAGGAAATTTTCAGAAATATTTTTGTAACCTATGTGAGGCCAAAGCATGAATATGCAGCCCCTTTTGAAATGCATACTTGAAAAAGTTATGATGACAGGCTGAGGGAATTAGACATACCATCACTCGGAGCTAGAAGAATTAAGGGGAATATGGTGACTGTTTTCAAATTCCTTCATGATTATGACAGAGTGGATAGGGATCGATATATTGATATGGCCGGCACTAGGGTCATAGTTTGAAGGTTCGTAAGAAATCATCTTTGCAGGATGCAAGGAAGTACTTTTATAGTGTAAGGGTAGTTGATAATTGGAATTGGCTAAGCGAGGAGGTAGTTAATGCTAATGCAGTCCATAGTTTTAAGGACAGGTATCTCTAAGTACAAAATGGAACCGACCAGGAGACGGGAAGTTAAAAGCATGGGGTTCTTTCCCGTAAGCACAATTAGGTAATTACACACACACACACACACACACACACACACACACACACACACACACACACACACACACACACACACACACACACACACACACACAAACTTGTTGCAGGAGGCAAGAAGGTTAAATGATGAAAGAAATGAAGAACAGAAGAAAAATTTTCGTTATAGAGTTCTTCCAGACAAAGGGGAGATAAAGAACATAATGACAGAAGATCAGGGGATGGGGCCTCATTAAGATTGTTATACACAAATGCTGATGGATTAGCTGGTAAGGCAGTAGAATTAAAAGATAGGATTCACAACAGTAAGGCAGATATAGTAGCAATTACAGAGACTAAGTTGAGTGAGGACATAAACAGTGTCACAGTTTTTCCTAGGGGCTTCAGAATACTAAGGGTTGAAAGATCTGAGAGGACTGGTGGAGGGATAGCACTGCTCATAAGTGAAAGGATTCAAGTTGAAGAAATAAACTTGGCTATAGAAAGTGAGTTCAAGGAATTTCTTGTTGCTCGCATAAATACTGGGTCAGAGAGCATTATAATAACTGTTGTACACAACCCACCAAGGAACCAAAATAGGCTTGAAATTTATGAGGAAAGTCATATAGGTACTATTGAAGTCATAAACTCAGTTGTTAACATGGCACGGGAAAAAAATGTAGGATTTTGATTATGGGAGACTTTAATCATAAAGAGATAGATTGGATAAATCTTGACCCACACAGTGGTGAGGACTCATTCGGGGCAAGATTCCTAGATTGCGTACAAGGGAATTTCCTACACCAACATGTAATGGAACCAACAAGGGCCAGGGGTGGGGATGAGCCATCACTACTTGATCTAGTGTTCACAGATAATGTGTTGGATATTGAAAAAATTGAGTATGAACCACCAATTGGAAAGAGTGACCACTGTGTGTTGTTGATGGAGTATATCATTGAAGATATTCTTCCTGAGAGTAGAGGCACTGAGGACATGAGGAGGAACTATCCGAAAGGAGATTACATCAAAATGAATGAGCTTTTTACAGTTATTGACTGGAGAACCATATTTTACAACAAATCTGTACAAGAAATGCATGACATCTTTTGTGAGAAATATGGGAAGATAGCAGATTGCTGCATTCCTGTCACCAAAGTAGGTGTAATTCATGCCAGAGAGAAATGGTTCGATAATGGGTGTAAAAGAGCTAAGGAGTGGAGAGACAAATGCTGGAAAAGGTATAGGAGGAGAAAAAACATAAATGCCTGGCAAACCTACAAAAGAGCAAGAAATGACTACCTAAGTAAAAGGAGAGAGGCAGAGAAAGACTATGAGAAGGACATCACCAGGAAGGCTAAAGAAAATCCCAAGCTTTTCCACAGCTTTATCAGAGGAAAACTGAAGGTAAAAGAACAGGTTTTAAGGCTAAAGAGAGCGGATGGAAGCATCACTGAGACGGATGAAGAGATCTGAAAAGAATTGAACAAAGAGTTTCAGTCAGTATTTACAGTAGAAAATACCCCACCCCCTCAGATTGCAGTGATAGAAGCTCAAGGGCCGGTATTAGAGAACATCAACCTTACAGCCACAGAGGTATGCAAAGCGCTGATGGATATAGATGTTCATAAAGCTACAGGTCCTGATGACATATCCCCTCATGTGCTTAAAAAATGCGCAAACACAATATCAGTGGCACTAAGTATCATATTTAAGGAGTCACTGGAGTCGGGGGAGATTCCAAGATGCTGGAAACAAGCAAATGTGATACCTATCTTCAAAAAGGGAAGGAGGGATACGGCTCTGAACTATAGACCAGTTTCCTTGACCAGCATAGTTTGCAAAGTTATGGAGAAACTACTAAGGAAACATATCTCTCTTCACTTGGAATCCTTCAACTTTTTGTCAGTGAGGTAAGCCAAATCTTACAGGAAAGAGAGGGCTGGGCAGATTGCATATTCCTAGACATCCAGAAAGCGTTTGACACTGTTCCACATGGGAGACTTATTAGGAAGCTGCAATCAATGGTTAGAATAGGTGGAAATGTTTTGGAATGGATAAAAACTTACTTAGAAGGAAGGGAACAGAGGGTTGGAGTAAGACACTCAGTGTCTGAATGGAGAAGAGTTAGTAGTGGAGTTCCACAGGGTTCAGTTTTAGGGCCACTTTTGTTCCTTGTATATGTAAATGACCTACCAGAGTCTGTAAATTCATTCATGAATATGTTTGCAGATGATGCAAAGATTGTGAAGAAAGTAAAAAACGAGAACAATGGTAGAGAACTTCAGGAGGATCTAAATAATCTGCATGAGTGGTCAGAAAAGTGGCTAATGAAATTCAATACTTCAAAATGTAAGGTAATGAGAATGGGTACAAGTGCAAGAAGGCCCAAGCTTGACTACTCGGTGGCTGGAGTACAACTTCAAGAAACAGAAAATGAGAGAGATCTAGGAGTAAACATACTGGCAGATTTGTCTCCAGAAATACATATAAATGGCATAGTAAGGGCAGCATTTGCATTCTTATCAAATGTAAGGGTAGCCTTCAGGCACATGGACAAGGAAATGTTCAGAAATATTTATGTAACCTATGTGAGGCCAAAACTCGAATATGCAGCCCCCTTTTGGAATCCGCACTTGAAAAAGCACATAGCTAAGCTTGAAAAAGTTCAAAGACATGCCACGAAACTGGTGCCAGAAATACGCAATCTCAGTTATGATGAGAGGCTGAGGGAATTAGACTTGCCATCACTGGAAGCTAGAAGAGTAAGGGGGGATATGGTGACAGTCTTTAAATTCCTTCATGGTTATGATAGAGTGGATAGGGATCAATATTTTGATATGGCTGGCTCTAGAACTAGAGGTCATAGTTTGAAGCTTGGTAAGAAAACTTCTTTGCAGGATGTAAGGAAATACTTTTTCAGTGTAAGAGTAGTTGATAATTGGAATTGGCTAAGCGAGGAGGTAGTTAATGCTATCTCAATCCATAGTTTTAAGGACAGGTATGATAAGTATCACTAAGTATAAAATGGAAGCGATCAGGAGACGGGAAGATACGAGCTTTGGGCTCTTTCCCGTAAACACAATTAGGTAACCACAATTAGGTAATCACACACACACACACACACACACACACACACCGCGTTCAGTGACGCACGGAATTGCTCCTCTTAAATTTTTAACTGTTTCGAGTGACTAAGTGCTTAGTGGAAAACTTTACCATAATTTCCATAAATCTGAAATCCTGCAGAGTATTGTGAGTACAAGAA
>JAXCGZ010017262.1:80000-82500 GCA_037179515.1 Halocaridina rubra | reverse complement strand
TTGAGGAAGCAGCAAAAATGTTTCCTATTGCAAGGTGAAGCTGCTAGTGGTGTTGAGGAAGCAGCAAAAATGTTTCCTATTGCAAGGTGAAACTGCTAGTGGTGTTGAGGAAGCAGCAAAAATTTTTCCTATTGCAAGGTGAAGCTGCTAGTGGTGTTGAGGAAGCAGCAAAAATGTTTCCTATTGCAAGGTGAAGCTGCTAGTGGTGTTGAGGAAGCAGCAAAAATGTTTCCTATTGCAAGGTGAAGCTGCTAGTGGTGTTAGGAAGCAGAAAAATGTTTTCAATTGCTTTGGCTGAGATAATGAGGGGAGGGATGGGGGTTTCTGTGTCGAACAGGTATTTAACGTGGGTGAGACTGGCTTATTCATGAAACTTGTATATACAATGTAGTAGGTTGGCCCATGGCACCAACCGACCGTTGCAATACTACAGCTGAAGGGTCTTGTAGACTTAAATAAGACTGACAAGGACAGTAGCGATTTTATTATCATCATTACACAATTCTAAAGGGCAGTGGACCATGAGTATATAGGGATGCCAAAAGTGGGCCATGGGTACAGTAAGGTTGGAAACCAGTGGCTTAAAGCAATGGCTTCTGTAAATTCTTGTTTAAGAAGACATATTTTCTTTTTCATTTTGCCTCTATTGATAAAGATGTAAGCCTGCCAGAGGCGGCAATCTCCAGACCATTTGAATCTTCATTTTCTGTTTAGAATCTTCTTCTTGTACCAGTGATTTATTTGTAATGATGTGTTCCAGTGGCTGTAGGGGATGGTCGGTGTCGAACATTATTCTTGATATAGAGGTCCACTTGTGTATCAGACCAAATACGGATTCGGTGTAAAGGGGGGTTTACACGGTCAAACGGTTCGTCGAACGTGGTTCGACAGACAAGTGTTTGAAGTGATGTTCGAACGTGTGAACGGGGTATTTGGTTGTCGAACACGTTCGACAAATGTGTTCGACAACCAAATACCCCGTTCACACGTTCGAACATCACTTCAAACACTTGTCTGTCGAACCGCGTTCGACGAACCGTTTGACCGTTTGAACCCCCTTATGCCCTGTAACATTCTGTTATTACAATCTCTGTCAGCTTGCGAACCTTTTTTTACCTCATTCTTCTACTCTTGCTTGGACAAACTCAGCTTTGCTATCTTGTGATCCAATGAATGAGCCCAGATGACGCTTGCCAAGCTCAGTTACTTTCAGTATTTATAGACCGACTTTAAGTATCCATTGCTTGTGCAATTTCTTGCATTTGGCTTATACTACTACTACTACTACTACTACTACTACTACTACTGTGTATGCATTCTTATGCAAACCAAACGATAATAATTACATTTTAATAATAAATACAACTAATGTAAACAATTCAACACAAACAAGGTTTGATATCATTTAGAGGAATTCATGAGGTGATGTAAGGTAAACAGTAATTACCACCTAATTATCGAACTAGCAATTCGAGTAATGGCATCATTAAATCTCCGTAATTTGAGAGAGAGAGAGAGAGAGAGAGAGAGAGAGAGAGAGAGAGAGAGAGAGAGAGAGAGAGAGAGAGAGAGAGAGAGAGAGAGAGAGAGAATTTGATCCATCAAGTAATCAACAAACAATCAAAGAACACAAACTGCCCGTCCCAGTTCACTATAAATGGAGAGGTTGGTGTCAGGTAGGTCATTGGCCGTAAAACCTTAAGCCAAACCTTAATCACTAGCATTCAAAAGTTTAGTGAGAAACAGCAGCTCCATATAAACTTGGGAGGATATGTCGGCGAAGGAGGAAGAAGAGGAGGACAGATTGCCTTATAGACTTACTTAAAGACAGAAAAATAAATGCAGAATTGACTGATAAAGGTGTAATAATAATAATAATAATAATAATAATAATAATAATAATAATAATAATAATAATAATAGAATTATTTTATATACTACTGCTACTGCTGTTACTACTACTACTACTACTACTACTACTAATAATAATAATAATATTGATAATAATAATAATAATAATAATGCTGACCAGAGAAGAGGGAAATGAATTTCCAAATAAGTGGGAGAACGTCAAGGAGCGATGCCCCCCCCCCCCCTCCTCCCTGTGGCTGTGTGGTTAAAAGAACTACAGCCATATGGTGCTGGTCACTTTTCCACGGGTGTGTGCGACCACGCGTGTGTGCTTGTGTGCTTTTTTTTTTTTATGAAGTTTCATATGTCCTTCTGTTATTTCCGTCTCTCCTTTTCTGTGTGTGTGAGTTATTATATTTCCTTTTCTGTATTGTTTTATCTGGGAATGGAGAATGAAATAATAATAATAATAATAGCAAAGATGATAACAACAGAAAAGATTATTATTATTATTATTATTATTATTATTATTATTATTATTATTATTATTATTATTATTATTATTGTTATTATTCTTAATCTTCCTTTAGTAGCACATTAGCTGCATTTTCTTGTTGCATTGATCAGCATTCGAAACATGCGACAACTG
>JAXCGZ010017262.1:27500-75000 GCA_037179515.1 Halocaridina rubra | reverse complement strand
ATAGTAAAACACTCGGAATAGGGAGAAACTTCTACAAAACATTGACTGCTCTCTGAGGTCAAGCCATTCAAGTGTGGTGATGATCATTAAGGATAAAGATCGTATCCTTACACATATGAGAGGTTCTGCTCCGATGAAGTCCACTGTGATTACTAAGCAGTGTAGTGGGGTAATGGTTGAGATGGAAATTTTATTAGTGCTTTGGCTGGATGACCAGCAATGACAGTGTATCCCAGTGAGCCTCCTATTGATTCAGGAGAAAGCTAAAAGATTGTTTAATGCTGTGAAAAGGGAAAAGGGGGAAGGAAGTGAAAGTGAAGCATATGTGGCCAGTAGGGGTTGGTTTACATTTTAAGATGCGTGCTAATTTGCATAACCTTGGGGTGCAAAGAGAA
Source organism: Halocaridina rubra (assembly GCA_037179515.1). Classification (NCBI taxonomy): domain Eukaryota; kingdom Metazoa; phylum Arthropoda; class Malacostraca; order Decapoda; family Atyidae; genus Halocaridina; species Halocaridina rubra. The sequence goes on along the minus strand of JAXCGZ010017262.1, from coordinate 74,605 downwards.
GCTGCTAGTGTTGATTAGAAAGCAGCAAAAGATTTTCTCAATGTGTTAGCAGAAATAATTAGGGAGGGGGTTTACTGAGCCAAACAAGTATTTAACGTGGATGAGTCTGGCTTGTTCTGGAAGCATATGCCTAGTTGTATATACATTGCCAAGGAGGAGAAGACAGCACCAAGCCATAAAGTCAGCAGAGAGAGACTGACTTTGCTTTTGGGGCCTAATGCTGCTGAAGACTTCAAGCTAAAACCCTTGTTGGTTTACTTGGTAGAAACCAAGGGCACTCAAGGGCATTGGGAAGGGTCAACTGGCTGTCATCTGGAAGTCGAACAAAAAAGCTTGTGTAACCCTTCAGCTTTTTGAGAGCTGGTTCAGCAACCATTTTGTGCTGGAAGTGGAGAGCTACTGTACTTCCAAGGGTCTGACCTTTAAGGTGTTGCTAGTGCTGGACAATGCCACAGTGAAGCTGTCTCCAAGAACATTGTTGCCCTTAAGAAGGAGCTAAATTTGGAGGTGGGGGCTGATGATGTCACAGAATTGCTGGAATATCATGGAGAGGAGTTATCTGCTGAGGACCTCATTCAACTGGAGAAGTAATTGATTGAAGAGGATGAAGAAATACCAAGATCAGAGCCCAAGAGATTCATAACCAGGGGCATGGAAGAAGGTTTTGCCCTGATAGAGGAAGGGATGGCAAAGTCTGAGGCTGAGAACTCAGCACTGCCAGGTACACTAAGGTTGCCAGAAGGGTCATGGATTCCCTTCTGTGTTAAAGAGAAATCTTTGGGAAGAAGACTACAACATCCTTCCAGACTTGCCTCGACCAATTCTTTGTGAAGGTAGAGAGCCCAGCAACATATGCTGTACCCTCTACCTCAGCTGCCTCTGCAAACTCACCTCCCCCAGTATCTCCAGCATCTGTTGCATGTTCTGTATAGTGTACTAATAATATATTTATGTCTTAGATTATGTTTCTATGCTTTGGATTATTTAATATTAGCATGGGTGGGAGTTCTAAGTTTGTATTCAGGTGTGTTCCAACTTACGCTGAAAATCAGGTCATGTCACGTTTTAGGGATGGAACCCTTACTTAAATCGAGGATCCTCTGTAGTGGTATGAAACGATAAATTAGAAAAAAATAAATATTTGAAATTTAAAAAAGAAAATTATGCAGTATGAAGGAAATGAAAAATTTGTGAAATATAGGAATTGCTAAGTATCAGTAATAGTAATAATAAATATAATAGAAATGGTAATGAATTTATATGCAATATGAAGTGAAAAAGTAAATAAATGTCTCAACAAATGAAATTTTATTATTATTATTATTATTATTATTATTATTATTATTATTATTATTATTATTATTATTATTATTATTATTATTATTATTATTATTAATTGTGTTTCATTTATACATAGGATACTGGTATAGGGCATATTGAAGAAATAGTAAGAAAAGCCCATCAAAACAACAGCCTATTATTATCAGCTCAAACAGAAGCTTTGGCTCAGGTAAGTAATAAAATCTTCAGTAACAGAAAAATATATTAATCATCATTACACCTTCTAATAAATGAAGTTGATGAGATTAATTATATATAGCCTTTGCAAGCTTTTGTCTTCTAAGAAAAGGATTTGTTTAATTATAATTCTTGATCCTACTTTGCATTGCAATAAGCCTGTTTTTTACCTATCTGATCAGCTATACTGTAATGTATTTTTAGGTTTTCTATAGAATATAAATCGAAAGATGTAGACTATGAGAGGTAGATATAAAGCATTATTTACTCCTTTGAAGATTAGTGGAACTGCATTTAAGGCCTTCTAAGAAAATTACATTATCTGGAATATATCTATTTTTTTCAGTAATTTATCTATCTTGGTTAACTTTTGTTTAGGCTTGTAATATGATATTTACCCTCTTGATGAAATTAAAACAAAAAGTAAGAATAAAAACAGAATTTTAATTGTAATATAAATAAGATATATATGGGTAGAAGAGAGGAGGAACAGATATTAGAATTTTAGTAAAGACGCTTCCCAACTTACAAATTAGTTATGTTCCAAACGGCCATTCGTATCTTGAATTGTTCGTAAGTTGATATTTTGTATGGACAGTTTTGGGTGTATAAACATTCCTATATCATGTACATAACGAGGAAGTTGTGTTGGAACATAGTACATTTTCTTCTTATCCTAAAGACACATGATGCAAGTTTGCACATTTCTTGAAACATTTGAACCATCCATAACTTGCTGCATAATAATAGTAGACTGCATGATTGTATCTCCTGATGTTCGTATGTCAGATATTCGTAAGTAGAGGAGCTTCTTTAATGTATTTTCTCTTAAATATTGAGTACTGGATAAAAGAATACATTCCTGGTGACTTAGGAATTTGAAGTAGTAATTAACATGAAATTCACCTCCTTCAGAATGCCATATACAGTATTTATTCCATAGTTTTCCGTCTGTTAAGTCCTTCTACAACCTGTGGCAGTTACTGTGCTGGATGCACAAATACATGGGATCTAGATTCACAAATTGAACTTCCTTAAGCAACTTAACGTTTTCACAGGAAGTTATATATTGAATTTTGTGTAATTTAAAAATAAAGTTTTGTGAAATCCTGCTCGCTGCTTTTAAATAATCAGTAGATAGTCAGTAAGCGATATTAAGGTGCTACTATACTATGTGTGGTCCACCTAAATATCTCTATATTACTATAGTGTGTTGTCTACCTTAATTTCTCTATTCTACATAAACTGAAGTGTGTAGTAAGGTTAGGTAAATTCTTGTGCCCTTTTACTATACTCTACTATATATGAAAATATTTAGCATTAATAAACATTCCAGTAAATCACATGCTACTGTGTAAATACCTGCTATTCTTCATGCTATAATGTCTCTGTAGACCATACACTATACTGTAGTAGTTATGATATTTGTATATGAATGAGGGATTGGTGTAAATCAAGTATCAGAAATTACTTGTTAATCCAAACCCTGATGTGTCAATCTTTTTACTGTAGATGATGGATGTGCCCCGCACCAAGAAAGAGAGTGAAATAGTATCCAAGGCAAAGGAAACAGCGTTGACAGCCCTGCAACATGGGTTCAAGCTGACAGAGGGGCAGAGGAAACTTATTGAAAAAATGAGTCCTGAAGAAAAAAAAGTTTTGGAAGCTAGAGTTTCAAAGGTAATTCAAGATTCGGGGAGAGTTATATTGTAAATTAAAAGATTTTTAATGCTGTTTTCATTTGTTATATGAGTGAGAGATTATGTAAAATTAAGCAAAAGAGATGACAAAAATGCTTTCTGTCTCTCTCTCTCTAGTCTCCCCAGAGAAAGAGAGAGATCATGAGTTACTAACAGTACACGCGTATTGCAATTTTCAAAGCACTTTTTGGAAATGTTCTATTCTTCAATCCAGCACCAACTTCTGTCTCTGTTATTATATTGTGCATGTAATGAGCATGTCCGTAATTCTCATAACATATATTCAAACCTATGGTGGTGTTCAGATATTGTCTTAGGCTGCTGTCTTTCAGGTTCGTTCAGTGCAAGAAAAGGCTTATTTGCAACAGCTTCGCTCGAAGCACCAAGTCCGTCCAAGAAGAGGAGGAGGTGAGGAAGTCATATCAACTCCACAGTTGCCAGTCCGATTTCCTGCCACTCTCAAAAAAGTTCATCCTATAGACTGGTTGCCACAATACAAAATATTTCTTAATATGTAAGTACCAACAGATTATTTTGTAATAAGTTCCTTTGGAGTGATGAGTACTTTACAGGTAATCATAGTTTTCTGTTTAAGAAAATAAATACATATAGGAGTATAGTCATGGAAACAAGCACTGTGCGGGTAATTATGATTTTATATAGTAACAAATGTTTATTGCATGTACTCAGGGAAGCAGAATGTACAGGTAATTAGAAATCCCTTTTGTAAGGAATAAACTTATAATGAAGGTTATTAGGAAACGTATTGTACAGGTAATAAAAATTATTTTTTATATAGTAAAGCAACATGTATAATGAGCATGGTCAATGGACAGTTCTGTATAGGTAATCAAATAGGTTTTTATAAAGAGGCTTAAATTCTGGAGTGTATTTAGAATAATCAGATTCATTACAGGTAATCAGAATTAACATGTTATAAAGACACAAGATATAATGGCATGCAATTTGAGTAATGGGCAATTATAAATCCTTTTAGAAGGAACAAATTTGTAATGGAGTGTATTTTGGAAACAGCTTCTGTATTGGTAATAGCCATATTTAAAAAGAGACAAATACATAAAATGACTGATTTAAGGGCATTGTTAGATATGTAAGGAATATAGAGAATGAAGGGTAATTACTCTAGAAAATAAGCACGCCATCAGCAATCTCATGTACTCATCCGCCTGTGTCCCTTAGACACCCAGAACCACAAGGCATACAAGCACTCTGACATTCAGACTACAGCTACTTCCTTAACACAGCACTTAACACATGGAAGCTTGGTGTTAATATCACTATCCTCAACAAAATCTTTATGCTACCATTGTCCCAATACACTACCCTGTATCCTCAAAAAATTACTGAATGATTAATATTGCAACAAATCACACCTCACGTTCCCTTAGCCCTGTCACAACACAATGTCAAACCATTACACTCACAGATATCTTTCTTACAGCCTTGACACAAAAAATTTTTGATGGTATGCATTGGACATAGGTAGAGCCTTAAACACCACCCCCACTCCAACTTCACAAATAAAATTATCTACTCAAACATACACTGTGACACGAAAAGATGGCTGGTCAACTACTGCTCAGGCAAACGTGATTGTGTAATAATTGCTGGTCAGTCATCAAGTATCAGAAACCTTACGAATGGAATCCCTCGAGAATCTGTCTTATCATCCACACTCTTTAACTTGTACATGCATGATTTGACCACACTACACTAAACTCAAGTACACATAGCTTCCTATGCAGATGACATATTACTTGCAAGTACACTTCAAAGCACAACATGCTACACAAATGGTTCACCACAAACAAACTTACACTAACCCCAGCCAAATCCAGTCACTTTCAAAACAGACTGGACAGAAGAACATTAACACATCCCAAACCTCACCGTAAACAACATCCCTTTAACACTTACACACATACTTAAAATCCTTGGTACAACATATGATACATCAGTACCATTTAAACATCTTGTCTCAAGCACTAAAAGCCAACTGAAACCAAGACTCAATGGCCTGAGGTTACTTGTCCATGCAACATTTGAACACAACAAAAAAGCCACTACCATAGTATACAAACAGTATGTACTTTCAGTGATGAAATATGCACGCCCTGCTTGTGCTTCTGACGTCACTAAAACATACCACAACACCTTACAGATTATACAAAGCAAATTCCTAAAGATAATCACAAGCTACACAACCACTATGCCTACATAGCGCTTACGCCAAGAAACTAAAGTCCCCAAAGTCGAAGATCACCTTGATATTAAAGACACAAAAATACTTGCAGCAACTTCCACAGACTAACTCCACTCACTACTCATCATGGCAGAACACACACACACACCATGGAACATTAAAGTAATACCCAGCACACGATATCACACACAAATATTGTCATCTCTACCTCTCGCCCACCCCAAGCAAGCCTCTGCAATCATATCCATACCCAGTTAACTCGCAGTTGCATCCACTCACTCTGTGACAAAACATAACTGCATGCACAGTCTCCTGACATCCATCCTTTCGACTTCTCAATTCCCAATTAGAACAGTCTGCCCGGTCAGGCTGCGATGTGGGTGCTTCGCGGTCATTCTGATCTATCAAAAGAGGTATGACACTCCTTAACTGATGCCTGTCCATATATAATGGTAGACTGAACTGCACACGCACACACACACACACACAGCCACATATGCCAACAACACAGTATACTCTTTCTGAAAGCTCTTGAGGAAAGTCTGGGATCAGCTGTGCCTTTTCGTAAGGACTTGGGGTTGTTCAGCAAGGCATATCTGGAAAAGCCACCATCATCAACAGCTTTAGGGAATTCTACTCTTGAGTAATAGAGAACTCAAAGCATTAGCAGTATATTGAATATTAGTGTGTGAAAAATTTAGTCTCGCTTGTTAATGACTGAAAAATAACAAGACATCATGAAGTATATTAACTTAACCCAGGCCATCCAAAGTCCCATTATAAGCTGAACATGAGTCTTTCATCCTAACCTAAGGCAATTAATGTGTTGTGATCATGTAGGGAAATTGGCTTGGCCACCCATTCAATAGGGACTGAGAACTTTGTATAAAGATGTATAGATTAAATTCTAATCTTTATGCTGCTTGTCTCAAAACGAAATCTACTGAAGTTGATACACTAAATATTCCATAAAATGTTAAGTATCACAGGGTGGTCACGTATAGTCTCTTATCTGCACTAGGCTGCATGTAAATTAGATACAAAATCAGGAATAGTATGTAAGTGGCTAATTTATATGTTGTAGGTTGGCCTATGACACTAGCCGCCCATGGTGATGCTACAGCTGAAGGGTCTTTTGGACTTAAATAGGACTGTCCAGGACAGTTCGATGTTGGTCATCCTTCAGTTATGATTCTTTTTCTATGCCTACATCAACGCCGAATATTCTTGGATATTCATTACACATCTCGTATTATCCCTTTACATCTGACAAGTCGCAGAACTCTCCATGTCTGTTTCTCTTTACTTTTTGTGCTCTTCGTGCCTATGCCTAAAGAGGGCAGATATTTTTTATTTATTTTTTTTGCCTGTCTTGCTGTTACAATCATAAAAAGAAAAAAGAAAGAAATTAAGGAACCGCAATAGCGCAGTGGTTAGAAGATTCTACTTTGGAGGAGATGACAGACTTGCAGTCAAACCCACTTTAGGGTGATAAAAAAGGTTTCAGCCCTAATTTCCCAGCTCCAACTTGTCTGTGTCCACCCCATAATGAGGATTAATATTGATGCCTAAAACGGTAAAAAGGAAAAATCTTATTGGCTAAGTAAGCACATTAATGACTGCTTGAGGCTACTGATCGAGGCAAGGTTTATTTGAATTAGATATGCAGTATACTAAGTAATGGCAACTCAGTGGCTAATTGAGTACATCACTTGCTATTTGAGGATACTTGTTGAATGCATTATGTAAGGTGGATAATTTCTTCATCATCTCTTTCATCACCAGTTTTTCCAATCTTCATTTGGGGTTGCTGTTTCTCAGTAGCATCTTGATGTCAAGTGTTTGGAGTGTCTCTAATGATATTGACCCATCCTGACACTTACATTCCTTTTATTCTAATTTGAAATTAATAAATACTTTTCCTTCGTAGGACACACTATCCCTGGACAAATGCAGCATCCTGCTCAAACTTCAGTATTTCCTTCAAGCCTCCTTTAACATTGCAAAAGAGGGCTTTAGCATCATTCCCATCTTCAGGAAACACCTGGATAAGGTACAAAGATTGTAAAGGACGACATGAATATTATTGTGTATTAATGGAATAGTATTAAAATTCACTGCTATTGTAATCTTGAGTTTAATAATAATAATAATAATAATAATAATAATAATAATAATAATAATAATAATAATAATAGTAATATCATAATATCATAATAATAATATTATAATAATAATAATAATAATAATAATAATAATAATAATAATAATAATGATAATAATTATAATAATAATAATAATAATAATAATAATAATAATAATAATAATAATAAAAAAGCAGGTGATCAGACGAACATAATAAAGGGCATAATATGATGATGCTGAGCCCAGATTTCAGAAAGTTGTCTTCATCAACAAGGGAATTCCCTTGTTGATGGAAACAGTAGTGTTCATAAGTCTGGTGTCTCTCTGTTTTGACAACATATAATAAATATATATATTTTTTTTCTTCACCTTCAGTTTATCCCATACATGAAATTTTTTGCTTATGACGTAATAATAATAGTAATAATAATATTAATAAAAAATAATCATATATATATTATAAAATTTTCAGATATTTAGTAGAAGGTGCCACGGGACTGTTTACAGGCTCTTTGTATGATGACAGTTCACTTACTAAAAAAGGTAAGTCATATTTAGAATTTTTCACATTGCTTTGAATACCAGCTGATATGTTTCCATTACCTCTTTGATTGCAATATTTTTTCTTTTATGTATATCCTTCAAAAATCTTTTATTATTTCCATCTGGTAATTATGTAACTTTTTTTGTTCTAGGCATGTATGGGGAAGGAATAGTGTTTAACTCAGGAATGACTATTCTTCAGAAAAGTCATGGCTATACTACTGGAGATGCTATGAAGCTGTCTCACAAGCAGAGAGTAAGTAGGATTAGTATTAGTGAGATAAGAAATAGTGAAGCACTTAAACTAGAAAGGAAAATTTGTCTTATATTTTTCAGTGCGTTATTTATAGTAGTAGAGGGAATAGTTGTAGTTTTTGTAGTATAAAGAGTGGTGATAATTAAGACACTGAAGCTCATACTAAGGGTAAATTGCTGAATATTCTTCTGGAAAGCAGATGTAGTAAGTGGTAGTAGTAGTAGTTACAGTAGTATAAATGTGTTCATGGTGGAGAATACTGATGCTCTTAAAAAGTAATGGTAAGTCGTCTAAATACTTTTCAGTAGTCATAATATATTTGTAGTGATAATGATTAATACTAAATGAATACTAAAATAGCCTTAAGAATAGCATATTTTAAAGTGTTGATAATGATCATAATACTTGTTACTTTCATTATCAACTGTTCCATTCCCTATATTTTATTTTCAGTTTTATATAAAGTACAGTATTTGCAATTGGATGGGAAAGTAAATGGTTGCCAAAAATTTTAGGCATTATAAAGAACGCATAGTGAAAGAAAGGTTAAGGATATGTTGAGCACTGAAAGCAATGTGAAAGAAGCTATTTTGAATATATTAAAATTGGGGCTTTTTAGCAGATATTAGCCTTATTCTTCTTGGACGAATGTAGTTGTGGAAGTTTGAATTCATTTGCAATGAAGAAAGATATTGCAGATTATGAGTTATAGATGGTTATGTTGAGTTTAATGGCTGTATGTTTTGTGATTTGAGAATGATATGTGTGTTAATAAATAAAGTGTTATGGATAGAGGAGATAAAGAATTTCTAACAGGTTTGGACACATGGAAGGAACGAATAATAATATCAGTGAAGTGGCTTTATAAGGTAAGTTACTTACTAATCACACCATGCATATGCCAAGATGACAAAGGTGATACTTTATGCAAAAGAGGCTTTGATAGCCAGGCATACCAGGGATTGAATGAACTAATTCTCACTGATTTATAGAATAATAACAGTAAAGTATTCCATTGATGCATGACTATAGATAATATATGAGTGTTGGTTTTTATTTATTCCCAGTTAACGAGAAATCACATGTCTGAACTAAACCACCAAGGAGTGATTGTAATCCGAAATCCGTTTAAAGCCCTGATTTCCCATCGTCATCTAGACATTGGAGGGCATACAGGCTATGCACCCAAGTCACATTTTCTTGGGAAGGGTGAGTGCACTAAAGTTATTAACTAAAACAATAATATATATATAACTTACAATGTAGACAACTTGTAGATAACTAGACTGAATAATACTCTTTGTAGACATTTCAGTATAGTAGCTTGTATATTGTCCGAATCTTCTGGTATATTTTTAATCTCTTCTTAACAATTTTTCCCTTATATTTCTTCCCATAATTTAGGTTGGGCTGAATTTGTCACTCTAAAGATCATGTTATGGAAAGATTTTTATATAGACTGGCTCATGCATAGTGAACCCCAGAACCTCCATATTACCTACTATGAAAATGTGAAAAGGGATCCAGTTGGGGAGATGGAAAAAATACTCAAGTACTTAAATCTTCGCGTTGATGAAGAAAGATTAGCGTGTGTTGGGCAACACACAGACGGACTCTTCAAACGCAAACCTTCGAAAAATGTCCCTCTTGATTTTAACCCTTTTACGCAAGAACTGAAAGACTTGGTTTATGAAGCCATCGATTCAGTAAATGAAATTCTTAAAGAGAAAGGAAAAGATGGACTTCCATTAAGCCTCTACGAATTTTATGATATGCTCGAAGCCAGAACTACCAGATATATGCGAAAGAGACGAAAAGGTCCTTCATAATATATATTAATAACAAAATATATTATATTTTAGATCAGATTTTTTTTTCATTTACACCCTCAAATTATTGTTCCATTTCCTATTATTGTGACTTTTTGACATTATTGTTATTATATTTTTAGTCTCTACATAGCATGACGCTACTTTTGATCTAATATTTATTTTTCCAGTTTTTCATTAAAATTTATTATTATATATATGCTTTGAAATATTGTCTGGATTGAATTTTTTCTTATTTACTTTAGGTATGGAACTAAAAATGTTGAGATTATCCTGATAAGAAAAACACAATAATTTCTTCTTCCTCTGTAATTGAATGTAAATAAAAAAAAAAAAATAGTACAAGATTCTTTTTGTCCGTATCATGAAATTTACAATGAGGAAAAGAAATGAAGAATTCAGACAAATCTCAGCATGCTTGTGAACAAAATAACTCCTCTGTGTAGGAAATTTGAAACTAAACAAGTTGTTTCTTTCCAGAAAATGTGTTAGATTTTGTATAATAATAATAATGATAATGATGGTAATAATAATAATGATTTAGTTGTTAATTTCTGTTTATAAATTATTATCATTTTATTCTATACACTGTATGCCTAAATAGATGAATACAGTATTGTACCTCGTTTTCTATATATTGAGAAATTGTACGAAGAAGAAGTAGTTGTTAGAATCTCATTTTACACGTTCGGAGTTGGGTGCTTAACTTTGTGTTACTGATGTGGAAGTGGATTTCCCGGTTTTAAATATCTACTACATTTAAGGGAAGTTATTTCTCTGGTTTTGTTTGATAGGTCCTATATGTATGTACTAATATTTACTAGCCTTGGTGTCTAGGAATTTGTTGTTCTTTTGTTTGTTCCGGGTAAATCTGTACCTAACCTATTCTCCGGCACCTAACCATTTACTCTACGGTACCCTATGGTAATTTGGTAAGTTGGATATTTCTAAGCTAGGCTGTTTATTTATGAGAAGTATAATGACATATGTTATCCCTTGGGGTTATAACATATTTTTGGTGATGAGGATGGAATTATCGTTAGCCTGTCCTAAACATTTCCTATGATAATCTACCATGTCCTAAAGGTAGGCTAGGCCATCTACCTATTAGCCTAGGCCTATTTACGATTTCGTTTGCATCTCGGTATGTTAGCCTAAGCCTATGTTCAAGACTGAACTCTCGTAATTTTCTAGCGAAAGTGCGCCACTTTTTTTTTTTTTTTTTTTTAAATTCAGTATGGCAGTGATAGGAGGTATTGGCGAGTTGAAAGAAGCAGATGAGGATTTTGAAAGTTACTCTACTATAGTGGAATTGTTTTTTAAGGCAAATTCTGTTTGAGACGAGAAGAAAGATTGCACTTTCTTAACCCTAATTGTTCCAAAGACCTTTAGCCTAGTCTAGGACCTAGTTTCTCCTAAGAAACCAGAAGACTGAATTGGTTACAGCACTGAAATCGCATTTTCGCTCACAGGTCATGGTCTTTTATGAGAGATTTAAGCTTATAGTCGCAAGCATGAAGCAGGTGCGAGCATATCCAATTATGTGGCAGGTATTAAAGCTTGTGCTAGAACTTGTACATTTGGTTCTAATTTAGATGAAATGCTTCGTGACCATTTTGTGATGGGGTTAAGGGACGAAGTGACTCAGAGAGCTTTATTGACTACAAAGGACCTGACATTTCCTATTGCTGTTCAAATAGCTTTGGCTAGAGAGGCTGTGGCACAGGATGTTAAAGTTTTTGGTGGGTCTTCCAGTAATTCCCAGTCTGTACTTAGTATTAAGAGTAAATCACAAAATTTTGGTACTGTACTACTAATTTTGGTGATTCTAGACCCAATAATCAGAAAGGAGAGAAATTCAGCACTCCTAATCAATCTAGTAAGACTAATTCTTATATTAATCCTAATGAGCCATGTTCAGGATGTGGTAAGGAACATTGGAGGTGGGACTGCCCCTTTAAAAAAGCAGTGTCATACGTGTAAAAGAGTTGGGCACATAGCCATTGTGTGTTTCACTAAAGATAAGCAAATTACCGTAGTTGGAACAGACAGAGGCAAATGTCAGTGATACGTCTCAGCCTAGTATTAGTGGTATCAGAGCTAATGCAAAATATATCATTTCCTATGAAGGCACTTACAGTATAAGTCCCTATACAGTAGAAGTCAATGTTGATGGTATTAAAGTTCCTTTTGAGCTAGATATTGGTGCTGCCAGGACTGTTATGTTAAAATCGGTTTTTGAGAATGCTTTTTATTTACTTCTTTCAATTTAAAATTTCTAATGCTGTACTAAAGAAGTATGGTGGCATACATATTCATGTTTGTGGTGAGGCAACTGTGTCAGTGTCATTAGATGATAATCTAGTTGACGAAAATTATCCTACCCTACTCGATCGTGATTGGATTAAATCTTTAGGTATCTCTGTGGATGAAGTAGTCTCTCCTAACCCTAATATACATATTCAAAATGTATCTGATGCCACAGAAATTTTTTTCTGAATGAGTTTCCAGATCTTTTTGATGAATCGTCAGTTGGAAATCTGAAAGGGGTAGTAGTAAGTATTGAGATATCTCCTGAGGTTCTTCCTAAATATTGTATTGCTAGAATGATTCCCCATGCTTTAAGAGAAAAGGTTGATATCGAACTACATAGACTTTTGAAAGAGGACATTACTGAGCCAGTGAATTATTCAAAGTGGGCTGATCCAGTAGTTCCAGTACTGAAATCTAATAAAACAGTCCAACTATGTGGTGATTATCGTCTTACCTGTAATAAAGCCCTAATTTTCGATAAGTATCCCTTTCCTAAGTTAGAGGAATTACTAGGATGTATTTCTGGGGGTAAATATTTCTCTAAGTTGGACATGTCACAAGCATATATGCAACTGAGTTTGGATGATGAATCTAAAGAATTGACTACTTTAACACACATTGTGGGTTATTTAGGTATAACAGGTTGTATTTTGGTATTGCCTCTGCTCCAGGTATTTTTCAGCAAATTATGGAGTCTGTGCTTGGTAGGATTCCAGGAGTGGCTATTTTTCTAGATGATATCTTAGTTTCTGGAAAGAGTAAAGACGAACGTGTAGCTAAAGTCAGATTGGTTTTGCAAAAATTAAATGATTCAGGATTTAAGTTAAGTAAGGATAAATACACTTGGTTGAGCCAGGAAGTAGTGTATCTAGGGTACAAGGTAGATGCATCAAGTATTCATCCTACTGAGAAAAAGCTAGAAAATATTAAGAACGCCCCTAGTCCTAAAGATGTAACACAGCTGAAAACGTATCTGCCTACTGAATTTTTATAGGGGTCTCCCTAAAGCTTCCAGTTTCCTAGAACCCCTAAATACAAGTTATTACGAATCAATGAAAAGTGGATTTTGGGTAAAGAACAGCACGGTGCGATTGAGAAATCTAAGGCAATTCTACTGAATTCTACATTGTTAGTTCATTTTGACCCCTCATTACCTATAACTGTATCTGCCGACAGTAGTTCCTACGACGTTGGTGCAATGCTATCTCATCGTATTGATGGTGTAGAGAGACCTGTATATTTTGTCTCGTGGACTCTGACTAACACTGAGCGACGTCATTCTTAGCTTGAATAAGAAGCGTTGACTTTAGTTTTTGCGGCTAAGAGAATTCATATCTATTTACGGGGCAAGAGTTTAAAAAGATTCTTTCAAAAGGTTATCATAATCATCATTTAGCTTGACATAGCCATTAACATATGTAGTAGGTTGGCCCATGGCACCAGTTGCCCGTTCCAATACTACAGCTGAAGAGTCATTTGGACTTAAATAAAACTGTCCAGGACAGTTCGATGTTAAGTCTTCCTTCAGTTACGGTTCTCTTTCTATGCCTACATCAACACCGAATATACTTGGATATTCGTTACACATATATACCCCTTCACATCTGACAAATCACAATACACTCCCCATCTCTGTTTCTCTCTATGTTTTCTTCGTTCCCAGGCTCGATGAGGGTAGAATTTTGTTATATTTTATTTTTTTTTGTCCGTCCTGGTGTCACAATCATTAAAACAAAAAATAAAAAAAAAAGCTAGTTGCAGATCATAAGCCCCTACTTGGTTTATTTCAAGCTAATAAATGTATCCCTACGATGGCTTTGGAAAGAATACAGCGATGGGCGTTAATTTTTCAAGCATATCGGTTCAACTTGGTACATGGTTCTGGCAATTTTTAGGTAGTGCTGATGCACTGAGTAGATTACCATTAACCTGCATGAATGAGAGTGTTCCTATACCCACTGAATGGATTGATACTGTTGACTTTATGAATATTACACCTGTGACTGCTAAACAAATATCTACATGGACTAAGTGTGACCCTGTGTTGTCTAGAGCAGTTCTCTTCAAACTTTTTCAATGTCGTCCACCCCAGGGTAAATCTTTACAAAATCTGTCCATCCTAACCTTTCAACAGCTGTAATACCTCACATTCCTGATCTTATATATCTTATTTTAAAGCCTGGACTGGAGAAATAATGACAGTTTATTTCCCATTTTTGTATGTAAACTATTTACAGCTTAATCTTGTCCACCCTAAGATGGACTGTCCACCCAGTTTGAATAGCACTGGTCTAGAGTATTGCCGTATTGTTATAATGGTCGGCCTGACAAAGTAGAGAGTGAACTTATACCATTTAAGAATAGGTTGACGGAGTTGTTGACTCAGTGTGATTGTATCCTATGGGGACTTAGAGTTGCTATCCCTGCTAGAGCTAGAGAAATTTTACTTAGGTAGTTACATGCTTAGCACATGGGTGCATCTAAAATGAAAGAGTTGGCCAGGGCCTATTTTTGGTTGTCAGGGTTAGATGGTGAGATAGAATCTTCAGTGAAGACCTGTCCTGCATGTCTAGAAAATCGTAGTTTGCCTAAGAAAAACCCTCTTCACCCTTGGAAATGGCCATCGGTTCTATGGCATCACATTCATATGGACTATGCAGGTCCAATTCATAGTACTCATTATTTGATTATTGTTGATGCACATTCTATATGGGTAGAAATATTCCCAATTAATTCTATAACTTCTACTGCTACTATATACCTACTGTGTTCATGATGGGGCTGGTGAGTGATAATGCTTGCTTTTTCACTAGCAGTTAGTTTCAGAGTTTTATTGAGCTGCATGGAATTTGTCATGTACGTTCTGCACCTTTTCATCCCTCTACGAATGGGCTGGCAGAAAACATGGTCCGTACTTTCAAGTCTGCTTTGCTTCATGCAAAGAGGGAGGAAATGAAGGCTACCCTTAACAAATTTTTATTCAAATATAGGCTAACCCCTCACACTACAACCGGCTTGTCACCTTCTGAGTTTTTACTTGGTCATCGAATACGTTCTGTGTTTTATTTACTAAGATCTGTAGAACCTATCCAGCAGAGAGTGTTAAAGCAACAGCAGAACCAGAAGTGACTACATGACTCCAAGTCTCCTAGATCATTAGAACTATCTCCAGATGATCCAGTCATGGTACGTAATTATGCTCAAGGAGCTAAGTGGATTCCCGCTACTGTTAAGTCTAGAGCAGGTCCGTTATCTTATAAGATATCTACAAAAGAAGGACAAGTGATGAAGTGTTATCAAGATCAGATTTGGAAAGGTGATCCACCTAGTCTTGAGAGAGCATCAAGTGCTCCCCCTGGTCCTGAAAAATTGGTGGTGAAACCTAGCACACCTCTGGAACCCAAGTCTCAGGTAATACGTAGATCTAGCAGTTTCACGTACTTCGGTACGTCTTGACTTGTAGGGGAGGGGTGTAGTAACTTGGAAAGTAGAGAAGTTGTTTTTTTCCAGTAAATGTTATAGTTTTCCTATAATAATAATAATAATAATAATTTAGTTTTTACTATATATACCTAAATAGGTGAATACAGTATTGTACCTCATTTTATATATATTAAGAAATTGTAAGAAAAAGTATGACATGTTAGAACCTCGTTTTATACGTTCGAAGTTGAGCGCTTAACTTTGTGTTACTGATGTGTTATTGGATTTCCCGGTCTTGAATATCTACTACATTTAAAGGAAGTTATTTCTCTGGTTTTGTTTAATAGGCCCTATTTATATGTTCTAATATATACTAGCCTTAGTGTCTAGGAATTTGTTGTTATTTTTGTTTTCCAGGTAAATCTGTACCTAACATATTCCCCAGCACCTAACCATTTACTCTACGGTACCATATGGTAATTTGGTAAGTTGGATATTTCTAAGTAGGCTGTTTATTTATGAGATGTATAATTACATATGTTTTCCCTTGGGGTTATAACACTGGTTACCATGATAACTTTCTAAAGAGAGAAATGAACTAAGATAATGGTTAAATTAACGATGAGACAAAGAAAATAATTCAAAGTTCAGCATTACTAAAATGGACAAAATCTTTATCTACCATGAGGGCTGCTTATGATAAGGACAATGATACTGGCTTACAGCTAAGCATAATCGGCCAATACATATATATTATTTATATTTCTAAGTTTTTCTATCATAATAATGATCTAAGAAATTAGTGATGAAAAGGTCTTAGCAATAATAAACTAAACAATGGTGATAGGTTAAAAAAAAAATCATATAATATGACCTTAATATGATAACATTTTATCATGCAATACACAATATTATACCCTCTGCATGGTCATTTTTTTTATATGCAGTGGACATACATATGATGCATTTTGATAAGGACAGTCAGTCGAATCTAGTTGAGGATTTAAGTCGACAACTACCTGTATATAATTTCACACTAATCTTTAAAGTCATTATATATAGACCCTCAGTCCTATGGTGTCATATTCCTACAGTACTGGGAACATAATACGCAAGAGACATATAGTGAGTTAACAAGGGATATTCAAGGGTGAGGCCCCTGCTTTCTATATTACTCACGGTCTGGAGCAGATTATCAAACATTCTACTCGTGCTCCTGATCAACATGAATATACAGCCAACATTCTTGACCTATTTCTTAATTGTAATCCTTCAAACTATTCGTATTCTGTGCTTTCCCCTCTTGGTAAATCTTGCCACTCTTTGATCTCAATTTCTTCTATTTTCACTCCCCCTCCATCATTACCTCCTACTCAGTGCCGCCTTTGGCACTTTGAGCATACACAACGTGAAGATTTGCGTAACTTCCTCTTTGACTTCCCGTGGGATGACTACTGCTTTCGGTCTCGCAACCCTGATCAGGTAGCCCTAAATATTGCCGAGATCATAACCTCGGGAATGGAGGCATTCATGCCCTCCTCTATGATAACTTTTTCTCCTCTTAATGCTTGCTATGACCATGCCTTTTCATAGCTATTCAGCCCAGGAATCGGGCACATCGGTCGTAGCAGGCATCTTCTGCTTTAACTCGCTCTACTTTTATTACAGCCAGGAATCACTGTACTGCTCAGATTCGAAGTTCTAAAGCTTCCTCTATAAGAATTAAAGTTGATGACCCTAAGTCGTCTCCCACTGACAAATGTTTCTGGTCCTAGCCAAAAGCCTCTCCAAATACTTCTGTATCCCAAGCTTTCCCCCTCCTGTATCTCAAGCCTTCCCCCTCCCATTCGTTCTGATGGTTCTATAGCTTGCATTCCCACTGACAAAGCCACCCTCTATGGCTCTCATATTTCTGCCAGCTCTTCTGTAAACGATTCTAACACACCTGCCCCTTATCCTTTACCCCTCTCTTATCCTTTCTTCAGCCAAAGTTCGTAGGGCTCTTCACTCGCTAAAGACAAACAAGGCTTCTAGTCCCGATGGTATCCCTGTAAGGTTCCTTAAGGAGTTTCCAGATGAACTGGCTCCTGCACTTTACCATTTTTTCACCTCATTCTGTCAACCAATATCTATCTTTTATCTTGGAAGCATGCCCTAGTGCAATCTCTTCCTAAGAAGTGTGACCGCTTTATTCCCCCAAACTACCATCCTATTGCCCTAACCTTATCTATCGCTAAAGTTTTTGAAACTTTCCTCAATTCTCACTTCTTGAAATATCTTGAATCTAACATACATATCTCCGATCACCAGTATGGCCTCTGCAAGGCAAGAGCATCTTCTCTGAGGAACTATGATAAATCCTTCATCATTGCCCTTGATATCTGTAAGGTTTTTGACGAAATCTGGCACAAGGCTCTCTTGACTAAACTCCCTGCTTATGGCTTTACCCCTTCTCTATCTTCTCTGATTTCCAGTTTTCTTTCAGACTTTTTTATATCTGGTTGTTGACGATGCAACATCTAACCCAGTGGTTCCCAAACTTTTCACTACCAAGGACCCCTTTTATTTAAATGATTTTTTCCCCGGACCCCAGGATATTGAAACGTCTGTCAACTTAACATGCTGCTTTAATAAACTAGCAACAAACTCCTCTTATCAGAAAACTAGATTAATTTCTGCAGAGACATATGTAAATTAAAAAAATGGGAAAATATATAAAAAAATATAAAGAAAGAAATACAGAACAGAACAGATCAGAAAAAAAAAATACTTTATCTTAATCTCATTAATGAGATGGGTGATGCTGTTTTGCTGCTACTATGTTTTCAATTTCAGGTTCAATGGCAGACAGTTTTAAGCGAAGATCAGGTTCCACATTCATCCTATTTCTGTACTTTGATTTTATGTAAATGAGCTGTGAGAAAGCCTGCTCGCATAAATACGTAGTAGGGAATGGCATTAGATATTTCAGGGCCTTGGTTGCCAGTTCTGGGTACTCATTTTTCAATAGTAACCAAAAGTCTGATAAATTGTAACGGCTGAAACGTGATCTTAGTGAAGTGTCACATGAAAGTTCAACAAGACTATTTGCTTCTTTTGCTGTTAATTCTTTTACGGCTTTTACATTTACACGAAAAGGATCCCTAATCCACTTGTTATTTCCATCATGAAGAGGAAAATAATCCCTAAAACTGATCTTTAAACCTTGCAAATGCTGAATAAAAAGGCTTCTTATTTCTTCAGAAATGTTTTCTTCAGAAGTTCCAAGAAAGTCATAAAGTGTTGGAAAGGATTCAAACACCACTATGCAGACGTTCAGACCACAATTCTAATTTCTTGATCATGGCTTCCACTTTATCTTCAACTTTAAAAATAGTTACGGATCTCCCTTGTAGGCTCAAATTTAGGTCATTCAAATAAGTAAAGATGTCAGACATGTATGCCATAATAGCTAGCTACGAAAAGTTATTAAACCATTCTCTCCCGTGAAATGATTTATCATGAAGAAATAGTCTTATTTCATCACGCAACTCAAATGTGCGGGTAAGTACTTTACCGCGGGACAGCCACACCGCACTTGAGAATGCAAGAGCAGTTGTTCATGAGCGCTACCCATCTCCTCACAAAGAACACTAAAAATACGAGAATTTAAGGGCTGAGCTTTTATGAAGTTAACGACTTTCACTACTTCATCTAGAGTCGTCTTCAATTTTTCTGGCATTTTCTTTGCTACCAACGATTCTCTATGTATGCAGCAATGAGTCCACTTGACATTTGGTATTATAGCTTGGATTTTTGCCTTGAGTCCTTTGTATTTTCCCGACATTGCGGGAGCCCCATCAGTACTGACTCCTACACACTTTGACCATCCAATTTCATTAGCTATTATAAAATCATTCAAACTATTGAAAATAGACTCACCAGTTGTGTGTGTTGGCAATGACTGGCAAAAGAGAAAATCTTCCTTAATTGTACTGTCAAATTCATATTGTATGAATGCAAGTAAATCAGCACTGTTAGCAAAATCTGTACTTTCATCTAATTGTAAAGAATAATACGGACTTTTAATCACTCTCTTCACTAGTTGATTTTTAACACTGTCAGACATGTCTTGACAGTGGTATTTGACAATGAAATGAGATCAAAACTCTTTGATACTTTGTCTCCATGCATCCTAGAGACCATTGCTTTGGCACCAGGCAGAATTAGTTCTTCTGCTATTGTTTGTGGTTTTCCACTCTTTGCTATTAAAAGAGAAACATCAACGAAGCGCACACAGCATTCTTATTATCACCCCCGGTTGCTATTTTTTCTATAATATTTTGTCTTGAAAGCAGTTCTTCCCGTCTTCTTTGAAAGTATTCAACAGGTTTGTTAGTATGCTCCTTATGCTTAGTTTCAAATTGCCGGTGAAGTATGGCTGGCTTCATACTTTCATTGGACAATATTTCATAACAGAGAACACATTGTAGTTTCTGTTCACCTTCACTGCCTCTACATATAAATCCAAAGGATGTGTATTCATCACAGTATTTACGGTTTTTGCGTTTCAACTAATGAGTCAGTGTCTTTTCACTTGAACTTGTCGCACATTCACCTTCTATGTCACTACTGTCTCGTTTTAACATGCTTCCGGTTTTTAACCACCGATCCATCATACGATCAGATATTTACAATAAATAGTCACTAATGTAGTTAATACAACTAAATATTAAGGTTCGGGAATCAAACACAGACGCACTGACTACGGACTGCTCAAGTTGCATTAACATTTAGATGCAACTGTCGGTTCATTCCGTGAAGACAGTGAAGGAAGAGCGAAGTTGCAGCAATCAATGTTCAGAAGTTAAGCTCAGACTGAGCTCGCACGCCACGGTCCGACTGTACGTGTTCAACACATGACTGGTTGGTAATCTCACACGTATAAATGCTTTGGTCCTACCGTACTGTGATTGCCTGACATCCGACATGTCACTTTCATGTACAGTGTTAAATGCATAAAAAACTAAAGCGAGAAAGAAAAGAAAAATAAATAAATTATATAATCAGGAAACGTTTATTTTTAATATTGCCATAATTATGAGAGCATGGGTACGTTACGTTGCCTTTGTATAACTGCATTATTATTTTTTTCTTTTAATATGCTTATTCACTTACATATATATATATATATATATATATATATATATATATATATATATATATATATATATATATATATATATATATATATATATATATATATATATATATATATATATATATATATATATATATATATATATATATATATGAAAATTTCATTTTAGTTCACGGACCCTCAGTACTACCTTTGCGGGCCACCAGGGGTCCGTGGACCACAGATTGGGAACCACTGAGATTCTAACCCATTCCCCGTTACCAGTGGTGTTCCACAGGGGTCTGCTATTTTACCTACTCTGTTCCTTCTCTTCATCAATTGTCTGCTTCAGTCCCCTTCCTCCTCTCTTCTTAACGCATTTGCCAATGATTCTACTCTGCAGTTTTCTTCTGCCTTTTCTTCACAACTTTCATCTACTACTCATAATCAATCTCGTATTACACTTTCTTCTACTCTCAACTCCGATTTGCAGAGGGTATTTGAGTGGGACAACCAAAATTTAGTTAACTTTAAAGCCTCTAAGACAGTTTCTGGCTGTCTCTTTATCTTGATCGCCTCCTGATACCCCTATTCTTTTAAAAATCAACGGAATTTATCCTCTTAATTCTATTAATATAGGAATCACGATAGCTTCAAACTTGTACATAATCCAAATTTCTAAGTCTGCATCCAAAAAATTGGGGGTTCTATTTTGTTTTCGTCTTTACTTTTTCTCTCTACAGTTACTTTTAAGTTATAAAGAAAATACATCTCTCTTCACTTACAATCCTGCCACTTTTTGTCAGTGTGACAACATGGCTTCAGAGGAAGTAGATCAACAGTAACAATCTTAGAATTTTATGATGAGGTAAGCCCAATCTTACAGGAAAGAGAGGGCTAAGCAGATTGCATATTCCTAGACTTCTAGAAAGCATTTGACACAGCCCCATACGGGAGACTTATTAAGAATCTGCTAGCAATGGCGGAAATAGGTGGAAATGTCTTAGAATGGATAAAAACTTACTTAGAAGGATGGGAACAGAGGGTTAGAGTAAGACATTCAATGCCTGAATGGAAAAGAGTTAGTATCGGAGTTCCACAGGGTTCAGCTTTAGGGCTACTTTGGTTCCTTGTATATGTAAATGACCTACCAGAGTCTGAATTCATTCATGAATATGTTTGCAGATGATGCAAAGATTGTGAAGAAAGTAAGAGACGAGAACAATGGCAGAGAGCTTCAGGAAGACCTAAATTGTCTGAAAGAATGGTCAGAAAAGTGACTAATAAAATTCAGTACTTCTGAATGTAGGGTAATGAGAATGGATACAAGTGCAAGAAGGCCCAAGCTTGACTGCCAAATGGCAGGAGTAGAACTTCAAGAGACAGAGAATGAGAGATATCTAGGAGTAAAGATACTGGCATATTGTCTCCAGAAATGCATATAAATGCAGTAAGGTCAGCATATGCTTTTTAGCAAATGTAAAGTTAGCCTTCAGGCACATGGATAAGGGAATGTTCAGAAATATTTATGTAACTTATGTAAGGCCAAAACATGAATATGCAGCCCCTTTTGGAATCCACACCTAAAAAGCACGTAGTCAGGCTGGAAAAGTTCAAAGACATACCACAAAACTGGTGCCAGAAAAACGCAATCTCAGTTATGAGGAGAGGCTGAGGGAATTAGACTTATCATCACTCGAAGCTAGAAGAATGAGGGGGGATATGGTGACAGTTTATAAATTACTTCATGGTTATGACAGAGTGGATAGAGATCGATATATTGATATGGCTGGCACTAGAATTAGAGGTCATAGTTTGAAGTTTCCTAAGAAAACTTCTTCGCAGAATGTTAGGAAGTATTTTTGTAGTGTAAGAGTAGTTGATGATTAGAATTCGCGAAGCGAGGAAGTAGATAATGCTAACTCTATAGTTTTAAGGACAAATAAGTATGACTGAATGGAACCGACCAGGAGACGGGGAGTTACGAGGATTGGACGCTTTCCCGTAAGCACAATTAGGTAATTATTTTTGAAACTGCTTTGGTGTTACTGGAGCCCTCTCTCTGGATAGCTGGTTTCTCTTACAGGTACCACATATTCCAATGCGGTGTACCATACAATTAAACAACGTTTACAAAAACGTTTTATTTTTGAATGTGTATTAGACATGCAGTATACGTGCTTTTCACCAATCGTTGCTTGTGCTTTTATTGCAATAAGCTAAATATATTATAATCCTAAATTGTGATTTTATTTTGGCCTTATATATAGACAAGTTCCCATTGATATTAGTAATATATATATATATATATATATATATATATATATATATATATATATATATATATATATATATATATATATATATATATATATATATATATATATATATATATATATATATATATATATATATATATATATATATATATATATATATATATATATATATATATATATATATATATATATATATATATATTTACTATTTGCTAAGGCATAAATACGAGGATATCGTAGCTAACATCACCTTACGGCATATAACCCCGTAATTAACTCCAAAGTTTATCATTTCAACCAATTGACGTGATTTCCGGGAGGCGGAGTAATCACCATTTTCTCCGTGATCTTTGATGTTATTCATGGAATAGTGTATCATTGTATTCGTACTAACCGAGCAATAAATTTGTTCCCAAGGTGTTAGGTAAATTAAATTAATATTAAATGTACATTTTGACTTCATTTAAAGTGCCGTACAAAAGCCCTTATCATTTCAGGGTTCATTTTGTTGCATTTTTGCGTATTTAAGATTGTAAAATGGAAAGTAAGTTGCTGTTGTTTCCTTATATACTGCAGTGGTATAATGTTTATGTATTCACTTATACCCCCAGCGATCAAAATGTAAATAGAAAACTGAAATAATATCTACTACCCCTAAAATAATAATTTCATGTATCAATTCGTTTCTTAACCAACCCTACTAACCTCATCAAATGTAGACTTTCAACTGAATCCATGAAATTTGCCATATTTATTCTGTGCCACTTTGGATTTAGTTACTGACTGTTGATGCTTAATGTTTATTTTTACTCCCCCAACTAGTGAAGAGAATGTACAAAACATTGAAATATATCCAAAGCCAAAAAAAAATATTTTATCCATTATCAACTCTTTTTCTAAACTTGTGGTTGATTGAACAAATTCAAACAGACCTAACCTCCTAATGTAGTAATTTTCTTGAGATTTTTTCCACAACTAAGGGTATGAAAGTAATAATTGATGAAAAAAATTCAGCCAATTCTTTAAAGTTACTTTAACTGGTTCAAGTGTTTAATTAGGTTGTCATAGATTGTTATACCATAGTCATTTTCTAACTTGGGGACCACTGTATAGCAGTGGTAAGAACACTTTCCTCAAAATTGAGATTGCATATCTCTGTCACCAGCTAGGTAGCATTATCTTTGAAGTTTCTCCAGTTTATTTTTAGGCTTTTGATAAAGCATAAAGAAACTGGAGAAAGTTTAAGGACATGCTATGAAGCTAGTGACAAATATACACAATCTCCTTTATGTGGAGAGGCTGAGGGAATTAGATGTGCCATCATTTGAAGCTAGAGGGAAGAGGAAGGGATATGGCAACGGATTTTTAATTACCATTTTACTATGACGGAATGGACAGGAAGTGATATTTTTATATGGGTGGCTCTAAAACTAGAGGTCATAGTTGGAAGCTTTGTAAGAATACTTCTCCGCAGGATGTAAAAAAGTACTTTTTAGTATTAAGAATAATTGATAACTGGAATTTGCTTAGTGAGGGAATAATAGTTGCTAAATGCATTCTTAATTTAAAGGAAAGATAAGTGTCACCAAGTAAAAGAATTTTACCATTCAGATGTGGCGTTACGAGCCATGTGCTATTTCCCGTAAATTGCAATTACTTCAACACAGTTAAGTAAATACTTGGCTTGGGAGGTGACTGACCCACGTTGGGCATTTTTTTTTTTTTAATTTTAACCTTATTTCCATTTCATTACAATGGGTATTCGTCAGCCAGGGCAAGCCCCAACCCCCCACTGTGATGTCCAACCACAGCAGTTCCTGCCAGTAAACAGCTTAAACTCTCGGTCTTGGACGGGGACCGATCTTTCGACCTCGTGAATGCGAAGCCAGCGCGTTACCACTGTACTAGCCAGCCTTAATACCCCAGCTCCACCTGTGTCCTCCACCAAATGGGGATTAATAGTGAATCATAAAATGGTAAAAAACAAACACATTTCTTTTTGGGAGTTATCATTTTAACTAAAATATTTATGGCTATTAATTAAAAAAGAAAATTTTAATTTTGTATATATTGCTTGTTATAAACTCAAGGAACACTTGAATGCTAGCCTGTGTCTTGATTAACTGTGCCTCTCTAAGTACGTTAAAATTATTTTTCAGTACCTGAAAGCATATTTACTTATTATGAAGTTCGATTAGTTTTGGTATGTGAGGACATTATTTGCTGCGGTGTGCCCTCCAAGATAAGGTTTAAGGCATCTTAAATCTTAATCAAATTTTTTGCGGTTTTATTTGCTTCAAATGTTTACCTTCACATCCCATAGTTAGGAAGAAATCTCTTGAAAGTTTAATTTGATATTAGATTAGTTAACTGGTTCACTTGCACTTAAAAAAT
Organism: Halocaridina rubra; assembly: GCA_037179515.1. Taxonomy (NCBI): domain Eukaryota; kingdom Metazoa; phylum Arthropoda; class Malacostraca; order Decapoda; family Atyidae; genus Halocaridina; species Halocaridina rubra. Next base: position 48,862 of record JAXCGZ010017262.1, on the reverse strand, counting down.
TAGTCGATAATTGAAATGATTGGTTATATCGTCCCAGATACTTTTTTTATTTCAGTGTTTTGTATTTTCATTTCACTTGTGTTTGTGAAAGTAACTAATTACTCATATTTGCTTTCTAGTTGCTATTTGACTTTTTTTAACCTTAAATCTTAATACAAGAAATTAGACCTGACATACTTTATGATATGACGTATATTTTGCTGCAGATCATATTGATTGTACAGACACTCCCCAACTTACGAATGAGTTAAGTTCCAGAAGTCCGTTCATAAGTCGAATTGTCATAAGTTGTGCTTATCTAAAGAAATAGCATTGTGCAGTACATACATATGCAGTACTGTACAGTACTCAGGCTTAAAATAACTACTAGATAAAACAAAGTATACAGTATAAATGAATTTTAATGCAGTAATATTGTAATAATACAGTACAGTACAGTAATGCATGCATTAATATATAGGTAGATAATTTGTAGGTTTTTGTTCGTATTTGTGATTGTTTGTAACTTAGTTGTTCCTAAGAATGGGAGCTTCTGTAATTTAGACTGCTCATAGTTTGGTGCCAATTGCTCATTGTGTTTAAGTATAAAATTATTTACTAGTCAAAATTACTATGATGTAACTTACAAAATGTTTTTCTCTGTGTTGTGATTGTCACACATGTACTGAATTTTACATGATAATTCTCATTGAGCATTATTATGTTTTTCATGATGATGTATTTTAATATATTTAATGACATCTTTTATTATTAAATCTAAGAATGGTGTGATTTTGCATATCACTTCTGAACAGTTTGGAATTGGATGATGTAATTAATGTGATTGAAATCTTGATGATTGTGAAGCGGATGACTCTTTCTTATCTCAAGTTAAATAATTGGATATTAGATAGTTCATGATCATTCAAATTTCACATCATCTTCAGAATACTAAAGTGCAATTTCTGTACTGAATATTATTTTTGTGAAGTGAATTGAAACGATACTTTTTATTTTCCTTGAACTTGATTTTGTGATCTTCAACACACTCATTTTTATGAGGCATGAGTTCCTTTTATTGTCTCTTTCATGCAATCAACTGTGGCTCTTTGTATAACTAAAGCTAGAGGGCATTGAAAATTAGCGACAAAATATGTATTCTTTTTCTTAAAATGTAGACCATTGTCATACCGGTTGTCAACTGAAGGAAACTTGCATCAGAAATTAACTGTAGCTTCATATACAATACCAGTACCAGTTTAGCATTTAAAAGAAGTTGTGTTTCATATCTTGTGTGTGATTTTAAAAGAAGACCTTTAGTATCTCTAAAATTTATTCCCTTAATCATCATTTTAGTGCAGAAAACATAGTTCTTATCGCCTCTGTTATGTATGTTTACTCCTAGCATTTAACAACCATTATTCCTCTCGTTTTCCCATTGTTCCAACTGATTTAGTTGTATGACAAATTTAATTGTCCCTAATAGGTAAATTTCTTGTATGATGTCGCTGGATGCAAGGAAACTCACATTATTCGAATGACTTTCTGTATTGGATGATGTAATCACATAATTTATATGGGATGTCAGAGATTGTGAAATGTTTTTGGTGTATTAACATCAGGCACATTTTGATTAACTATATTAATTTTTCCAGATTAGACACGTTCTTGATACCAAAAGTAAAGGTTTGGCAAAGCATGGTACAATTGCAGCCAACAAAAGTTAGAAAACCGCCAGACTTGGCGTACTCGGTTGTCAGTGACCAGGATGGCTCTCAGCTTGCTCGTAAGGTATTGTTGTTAAGAATGTGGATATGACGATTGTTTTATACAAAGCATAGCCTATTCTGTTGTGATATATTGCACTGCTTTTTGTATCGCTGTTAGTCCCCATTTGATGAGAGTGGACACAAACATGTTAGAGCTGGGAGATTAAGGTTGTATAACCTTCCTAACACCCCAAGGTGGGTTCAAGCCTGCATTAGTCATTTTTTGACTTGCAGGCTCTACCACTGAGTTACAGTGAAGTTCTAAAGGTGTTTAGTGCAGTGTGGTGTCTCATCACCGTTTTAGAACCGTAGGAATACAGGGTCGAAAAATATGTCTCTAAATTGTACATGTTTAGTGCAGATGTTGTAGTATGTAAGTTTTCCATATAATGTCATAACAATAATAATAATAGTAATAATAATAATAATAATAATAATAATAATAATAATAATAATAATAATAATAATAATTATTATTATGATAATAATGGGAATCAATTTTCTCATTAATATCATACTCTGCTGAGACCAGCAGGGTAGTGATAAATATATTAGAATGCCATCTAGAAGGGATGTCATCATACTCAGCTCATGTTTGCCTTTGCCATAAGTTCCTTTGTGCTAAGAACAAAAATTCAAGGAAGAAGAATTGCCAGCCTCCTCTCCTTTCCATGAATTGACTAAGAATATTACCAATAAGATTGTATCTAATAAAGAGAACTAGAAATCTTGAGTATTGCTAAAGAAACTTTTCTACTGTTAAGCTGTAATCTCAGTTCAAGAGAAAAGCTCTATAGCAGAAGTTTATCATATACTGAAGATATTCCAGTTGCTAACAAAACCTTGATATTAAACCATTCAATAAGTCAAATAAACTTTTAATGATTTTCTCCATTAGTGAACTCAAATATTTTGGAAGATGGTAATAATGATCACCATAATAAATTTCCTTAATGTGGTTGAGACCGTACTTTATGACTGAGAAATTTGTAATGATTAATATGCTTTATCTTTCAGGAAAGAAATGATAGCTGCACTAATGTATTGGGCATCATTGTTGGATTGATATTAACAGCGTGTATACTGTACGTAGCTGTGCATGGACGTGCACTGATTATGTACCCCAAATGCTATAATGAATATAAAAGATATAGACCAAATAGTCTGAAAGATCATTCACCAATAAATTTTAATGGAAACCACTCAAGCTCTTTAGAGAAAAATCAGTCTGGGAGTGTCTACATATCACCCCATGGCACATATCAGGAGCTTTTGAATGTTAAAGATTATGCTGAATGGGTGGCAAGGTTAGAAAGCAAAACCTCTTCAAGTTCCCTAATGACGGAGCCTCTCCTAGCAAATAGAGAAGACTTGTCCAGTAAAGAAACTGATAAGCAGCTTAATAAAGCTGTAGTTTTCAGATCTCTCAAGAAATCGTTATTGACGTCTAAAAATCAGTGTATTGATATACCGCTCAGCCTAAGATATGACTGTCTTCCAGGTGGAACAGTTGATAAGGATACTTGTGCAAATCGTGGATGCTGTTGGCAGCCTGTTGATGAGGTGTGTATTGTGGATTGCAATTAAATGATGGAATTCTTGAAAGGTATTATTTTATAGTTTACGTTTTGATGTTGGAGGAATGTAATTATATCGTATAGAATAGATTAGAAAACCATGATTTTATTTCCAAAACTATAATGGTAATGTTGATATAATTGTAAATGTATTAGAGTAATTATCATCTTTCAAATGGTCGTGAAGTTATTCTTTTTCAGACATATAGAAAAAGGCCTTTTTGTGGAATAGAACATTGGTACCTTACAGATAATATTTGCTTAAATTAGTTATTTCTGTAATTTCGAGGATATTATCTAGGATTAAGAAAAATAATTACCACACTAAAAATTTCAGTTTCTGTAACTGAATATCATTACTTTGCGGTTAGATGTAAAGATTAGTGACTTCTGTTTTATCACATAAAGAGAAAATTCTTAGTTGAACAACATTTATTTTAGGGATAAATTTAGTAATTGTGAGTAGAAAAAGAGGAATATTCTTTATTACTTAGCTATTATGTCAAAGCATATTGCAGTTCTTCTCAACTGAAGGAGTAGTTTCTTTTTACTAATAACAATCGTTTCTTCAGTATGAAATGATGTGGTTCTTATTGAGAATGCTCAAAGGCCTAATGCGAATTTTTATGTTTTGTCAGCTTCCTCAACGTGCCAAACCTCACCCTTCTCTAAAATGGACCACACCAAGTCAAGGTCGCCCAAAAGACTTGCCTCTTAATATTCCCTTCTGTTATTACCCCTCGGACTATGATGGGTATAGATTTGTCAACTTTTCCAACAATAGTGGATTCCTGGAGAGAGAGACGGAGAGTGGTTATCCATATGATATTCCATTGCTCAAAATTGAATTTTTCTATGAAACAGAAACAAGACTTAGAATTAAGGTAAGCTGGTGATATTTATTGTATTTTTTATATTTTTAATCCAGAAAATTCTTTTAAAAGAGAGGGTATTAGTTTTTATCTACACTGTGAGAGGGTAAAATTCTCATAAGTCAGACAATCTACCTGTTATGTAGTTAATGATTCATTATGTTGACTTTGATCATGCAATAATTTTAGGTGTGTATACTTGATTATGCTTGAATATTGAAAGGGTTGACTCTTTCATTTATCTTCAGTTACCATTATTATACAGTACTCACATAACAGAGCTGGCTGAGTCTGGAAGACAGATATCTTTCTTATCGATTCTTCAGATCCGTGTAATGTAAAGACTTTTATTGATGATCAAGCCAAGTGTTTCAAGTATAGGTGTCTTGAAGCTGAACTAGGAATACAGTTTTATACTGTAGGTAAATTATTTACTGTGTAAGGTAAATAGGACTTGTGCTTCCGAAGCTCAGATTATTGATGAATGCTGGAGTATCACCTACATCCCTATGAAATTCCCCAAATTCATAGATTTTTTCAAAGGTGTTTATTTGCATAGCAGATGTATACTTCATATGCAATTAAATCTTGGAATAGCGCCTTCTGGTAGTTAGCATTTCTCTTAAAGTAAGTCACGCCAGCGTACATGAATTCGTATTTGATGTAGACACATGTACTCCAGCACATAAAGCATCCTTGACATTGTAGAAAAATTTTACATTTTCTTTTGCCCAGAATTACTGGAGAGGCATACATATCCTTGTTCTCCTGCCAGAGCTCATGGTAAATTTAATTTTAGCATTGGGCTGCTGTTCTTTTTGGTGTATATAATTTCTCCTGCTTAGTTAGCAGGGGTTAGAAAATGACACATGCCACTACTGGCTCCTCATCTTTAACATGAGTAAGTAAATACTGGTAATGAGCTTGGTATAAGGGAAATAAAGAAGGATAGTCATGGCTTATAGTATTTAATTTTAATGATTAGATATAGGTCTGCCATACCTTTGTTGTGGCTTAAGAAGTGAAAGTTTCAGTTTGTCATGTAAAATATTTAGAACGGACATTAGAAGTTTTTGTTATCTCCCAGCCCTTGTCAGATTATCACGTATGATGGGAAACCCTTTTGGAAAAATGTGCAAAATTACCTTACCAGCAGGCACGAAATCAAACTTGCATATGTCTATCTTACAGCTTGAAGTAAAAGAAGTAGATTTATCTTCATTTGACACTTGTGTATAGCAAAATTTTTGGGATTTATTCACAGATCCAAGATGCGGAAGAGGTCAGATGGGAAGCTCCTTTACCAGTGAAACCTAAAACTAATCATAAAAGCAAACCCAAGTTTGTAGAAGACAATGCATTATATAAAATTGATATAAAGGAGAATGATGCAACTTTTGCTATTACCAGGAGGGACACAATGCTTCCATTGTAAGTCTAATGCTAAGATTTTCCTTGTATTTTCGTGCCATAATGTATTAGATAAGAGAGATTTTGGAATGATCTCTGTAAGAGCAAAATTGTGTTGCAGTCAGAGATAGATGGTTCCATGTCATTACCTGCCATGATTATGTAATTAATGTCACTGTTTTTGGATGATGTACTATGTCTACTTAAATGAAAATTTCCATATAGAGTTTATTACTACGTATGCTCTACCCATCTAGATATTTTTCTTCATTTATCCAGTTTAAAAAAGTTTCTAGTTTTGCGTGTAATAAAGTATTTTGTATATACAGGGAGTCCTTGGTTTACAATTCTTCGAGTTTTTATGTTTCGTGGCTACAGAAAATTTCCCATTAATTATTTTGCTTTCTTTTTTCTTTCTTTCTTTTTTATGATTTTTGGCCTGTATTATGTCTCCGAAGCATAAAGCAGACACTTCCAATGGCAAGAAAAGAGAAGCCATCACCATGGAAGTGAAATTAGAGATAGAAAAATGCATAGAAAAGGGAAACTTTGCTACTTCAGTAGTGTAGGTGCTTGTTGAGGTGTGTTCCGACTGACTGCAATTCAGGTTGCATCACTTTTAAGGAACAGAACTCTTACATAACTGGATGACCCCCTGTGTCTACATACAATTAATGTCAATTGTTTGTATCATCTGTGTACTTAATGCTATCCGTTAAAAATTATTTCCTTGGGAAAATAATCCTTTTTTTCCACGCATATTTAGGTAGAAACCAGCTGAGTAACCACATTTTAGCTAATAAATTAAGGCAGCATTGCTTCATTATTCCATGTTTATGCTTCCACTTTCCAGCTGTTTTATACTATATTATATATATATATATTATATATATATATATATATATATATATATATATATATATATATATATATATATATATATATATATATATATATATATATATATATATATATATAATATATATATATATATATATATATATATATATATATATATATATATATATATATATATATATATATATATATATATATATATATATATATATATATATATATATATATATATATAAAGTACAAACTGTTAGCATACAGCACTAAATAGTAAGGAAGCCCATCAATGAAACAAGACTTATAAAACAATGCTATATTTTGGATCCTAACTGGATCTCTCAAGCACAACTAAGAAAAAATAACAAAGGTGGAGGAAACGTAAACAAAAGGACTCATGAGACCTGAGGGATTAAACATTTTTATGATAACAGGACAGGCCTAATCCAAACGAATTATCCTCAACAAAGAAGCTGCCAAGATCATTAAATCATTAACAAAGGAAAATGTTAATCCTAAAAATGATAAAGGATCTGAAAGAAGATAACTCCCAAAAAATTTTATAATTAAAAAAATATTAATAAATATGCACATATAGATATATACATATAACAACATCTGTACACACATCTCCATATACAAGAGCATACATAATGATATACCTGTACATATATAAATCCTAATACAACCAAAATACACAATAACGACTACAATCTGGTTGGGGGTTTATCTTGAGGGATAACTTCGTTGAGGCAGCGCTTCAGGAGGGCTTTATCAGTTATATCAGGGGTCCATTGCCCCCTAGATAGATTGAAATTGTCCTTCATTTCAATGAGGGAAGATTCCACAATTTTCCGTTTGAATTGACAGGTACTTTTAAATCGCATAGTGGCACCACTCCAATCAATCCAATGATTATGTTCATTGATGTGGGTAAAAAGAGCCGAATTTTCTTGATTATATCTTACTTCTCTCTTGTGTTCTAATACTCTCTGGGATAGGGAGCGGCCTGTTTGTCCTATGTACACTCTATTGCAATAACGATATCGAAAGGATTTGAATATGTGCCTTACAAACTGAATCAATGGCCTACAGGCACAAGTGTCCAGCCATTTCATGGGAGCAAACAATGGACACAACCTGGGTATTCTACAAAATATCCCAAACTACAGTCATACCAAAATAAACAGCAAAGAGCTAATGGAACAATCCCCTATACGCGAGACTACAGAAAGAGACACGATACAAACCTCTCTTATCGCCGTCCACGCACAAGAGACTTCTCCTGGAGTGATGGCTCTTACAACCCTAGACACTCACCTAGGGATACAAACTTTGGGAAAGCCCGATCATACCACGGCACGTACTCAAACCAGCGTTACACATCCAACGGCAGGTACAGACACCAGGATCCATGGGCTAACCCCAGAACACACTACAATGATGAATTCCCAGCAGAATCACACAGTCGAAACTACAACTATGACTATGGATACCACCCCAATGAAACATGGTAATACCTCGTCTCCTGCTGTTGCTGTTACTGCTGCCGATGTGAAAGTTACTTGTAAATATAATGATAGATTATCTGTCGTACATATAAATGCACAATCCCTGTTATCCCATATACTAGAAATTGAACATATGCTTGTACAAGAAAATATTGATGTTCTTTGCATTAGCGAATCATGGCTGTATCCGTCAATTAATAATGCATTTATTAATATTCCTTCATATAATATTTATCGCTATGACAGTGGTAGAGGTGGAGGTGTATGTTTATATGTTAAAAATTATTTGAAGGCCACTGAACTAAATCTTGAAACTGAGAAGCACGAAGGAGTGGAAGATAAATAGATCTCTGTACAACATAAAAAGTTTCCTTCTATTATCATAGGCTGTGTGTACCGCCACCCCAAAGCCTCGGTAACCTCTTTTAGCTATATTTTGGACGTTTTTAAGGAGATAATTTTAAAAAACAAACCAGTTTTTATATATGGCGATTTTAATGATGATCAACTAAAAAGAGAAAATAAAATGAGTAGACTTATTAAGAATTTAAATCTAGAACAGATTATAAATAAACCAACTAGAATCACTCCCACTTCAGTTTCCCAAATCGATCTAGTAATAACAAACTCCAAACATATGATAACTAAGTGTGACGTAATGCCAAGCCCTATAGCAGACCACGAGGAAATTGTAACGTCCCTAAATATTCGCAAACCAAAGAGACAACCAATCTTTAAAACATTCAGATGCTTAAGAAATTATTCACAAGAATTACTTTGTAGTTTACTTATGAATGAAGTACATAAATTAAATGAAATTCTATATACCGATAATATAAATAAACAAGTAAGAATTTTAACCAGTGTCTTATCATCATGTATAGATCGATGTGCACCACTCGTGACAAGAGAAATATTTTGTCCCCCCGCTCCTTGGATAACAGATGACATAAAAAACATTATGAAAGAAAGAGACAAACTACAAAATGAAGTAAAACTACAAAGAGATAATATCCCTTTAAGAGAAAAGTTTACAGAGCATAAGAAACAAGTAAAATCATTATTAAGTAACAGTAAGAAACAGTATTACAAAAATGAATTTCAAAACGCTAAAGGCAATATCTCTGATACATGGAAAATTGCTAAAACCATGCTTTCCAATAACTGTAATAAAAGTAGTAACATATCAATTATACCCGATGAGGTAGATGTAAGTGCTAAAGCAGAAGAGTTCAATAATTTTTTCGCTGAAGTGGGGAAAAAAACCTTTGAAAAAACAAAAAAAGAAATAATAAATGAAATCAATAATAGTAATGGTGGTAATAATAATGATGATGGTAGTAGTAATAATAATAGAAATGTTGATAATGGTGTAAATAATAATGATGGTGGTAGTAATGGTAATGATAATAGTGATGATGGTAATAATAATAATAATGTTAATCTTCAAGAACATAGTGCATTCAATAGAAGTAATGATGTCTTTAACCCTACTACAGTAGATTGTAATACAGTAATCTTAGTAATAAAAAATCTGAAAGACTAATGCATATGGATCAGATGGAATTTGTTTTCGTTTTATTAGAGATTCATTATTTGTAATAGCATATTATCTGACGGTAATAATCAATACTTCCATAGTTACCAATATTTACCCAGATTTATGGAAAAATCCCCATGTAATTCCTGGTTTTAAAAATGGAAATCCTGACGACGTCTCTAACTATAGACCAATCTCTTTACTACCAATTTTATCAAAGATACTTGAAAAGATTGTTGCAAATCAGTTAAGTGAGTTTCTTGAAAAAAATAAACTTATTGCAAAAAGTCAACACGGTTTCAGGCCAAAATTATCAACTGAAACTGCCTTATTGAAAATATCAGATGAAATATACAAAAATATAGATAATAAGAAAATATCATTGCTACTACTACTCGATCTTTCTAAAGCTTTTGATAGCGTACACCATACCATCTTATTAGAAAAATGCAAAAAAATGAACATTGACCGAAGCTGGTTCGAGAACTATTTAAAAAACCGCTACCAGTCAGTCAGAATAAAAGATGTAGTTTCAAGTCGCAAGAAGGTATTGTTTGGGGTCCCTCAGGGATCGATCCTAGGACCTATACTTTTTCTAATATATGTAAACGATCTAGTAAAATATTTACCTAACTGTTATGTCATTCAATATGCTGACGATACTCAAATCTTAATTGAAGGAGAAATTAATGATTTAGAAAATATTATTCGTAGAGCAGAAGAAATTTTGTATATGGCTAAACGTTACTTTCTAAAAAATGGTCTGTTACTTAATGAAACTAAAACCCAATCTATTCTTATCGGATCCAGACAATTATTATCAGAAGTTGATGACAATCTTCATATAAATTTTAACGGTAATATCATTAAGCCAATGAACTCGGTAAAGAATCTAGGTGTCTATTTTGACCGTTACATGAATTTTGAAATTCATATAGATGAAATTTATAAAAAAGTAATGGGTACTCTAATATATCTAAATAGGGTAAAAGACTCATTTGAAAGATCAACTCGTATAATAATTGTCCAGTCCTTAGCTATGAGTTTAATTAATTACTGCTGGCTAGTACAGTAGTAACGCGCTGGCTTCGCATTCACGAGGTCGAAAGATCGGTTCCCGTCCAAGACCGAGAGTTTAAGCTGTTTACTGGCAGGAACTGCTGTGATTGGACACCACAGTGGGGGGTTGGGGCTTGCCCTGGCTGACGAATACCCATTGTATTGAAATGGAAATAAAGTTTGTTTTTTTTTTTTTTTTTCAAAGTTTGGGGATGTACAAATAAGACTCAATTACTAAGAATACAAAAGTTACAAAACTTTGCAGCACGAGTGGCTGTTGGCAATGTAAGAAAATACGAGCACATCTCTCCTGTTTTAAAAGATCTAGAATGGATAAAGATTAGAGATAAATATGTTTTTGATATATGTACCTTTGTTTTTAATATACTAAGAAACAATCTTCCTGATTGCTTGTATAATTTTTCTACAGTAAGCTCAGTTACCGGGTTAACTACCCGTCAAGGGGAAGATTTATTAGTACGAAGGTCTAAAACTGATATTGGCTCAAGAGATATAAACATTCGTGGACCTCATTTATATAATCAGCTTCCCAGAGAACTAAAAAATGCTGGTTCAGTGTATACTTTTAAATATAATCTTAAGAAGTTACTCTTAAAGGAAGATTTTACTTGTAAATTTTAATAGTACACCCATATTTGAATACCCAATGTACGTTGGAAATAAAGTCTTATTATTATTATTATTATTATTATTATTACATTACAGCTTATTTGGTATACACCTGCATTAACTTCTTTTTTGTGTTGGCTAATGTTAACTAATTCTTTTCTTAAAGTGGTGGGATAGTTAAAAGTGAATGGGGACTGTTTACCTAATGTATCATTTATGATGCCTAGCTTTTAGTGAAAAGGAAGGAGGATTTTGTTGAAATTATTCTCTTTAGGGGTCCTGTGAGGATTGTAAAAAACCTGCTTAGCTTTCTGCAGAGCTTTGTCTAAGAAAAAGGGAGGATAACAAAGATGGTCAAGCTGAGAATAAACCGTTTGAATTTCATATTCTAAATAATTAGTGCTGCATACCCGGAGGGCTCTTAAGGAATAAATTCGAAGCTATACCTAATATTACTTTTTCTTCATGATAACTATAAAAGTGCACATAAGACGCAAAGTGCGTGGATTTTCTATAGACTTTAAAGTTGTAACCCTAAGGATCTCTAACAATGAGGGCATCAAGGAAAGGCATTTGGTTTTCGTTTTTCCATTCTACTTTAAATTTAATGGAAGGAACTAATCTATTTAATTGTGCTACAGATTCGTCAAAGGTACCCCAGGCATCATCCCAATAACTAAAAATGTTATCAACATAGCGTAGCCAAATCATGTTGGGAGGTTTGATTTCTCTCAGAAGCTCAGTTTCAAAATATTCCATATACTAATTGGCTAAAATTGGAGACAAAGGATTTCCCATACTGCAACTGAACTTTTGCCTATAAAAATTGCCATTGAAAGAAAAGACATTAGTACTCACACACAGTCTGATTAATTTGATAATTTTTGCTATGGGTAAGGGGATATCTTTTTTAAAGGTTTCAAGTTTCTTAGCAAGGAAATTAAGTACAGAATCTACTGGGACATTTGTAAAAAGTGATTCTACATCAATACTGAGTAATTTAACCCCATTTATTGGAACATTGGATAACCTAAATCTCTGAATGAAATCCTCTGAATGCTTTAGGTGCGATTGGGAAAATTTACCTACATATGGGGATAGTACGCTGGCTAACCATATCGCAAGTTTTGAAGTGAAAGAGTCGCGGCATGAAACAATAGGATGCAGGTAAATTTTCCCAATTGCACCTAAAGCATTCAGAGGATTTCATTCAGAGATTTAGGATCATTAATGAGTCTGACTGCCTTAGATTCAACCCTATTAAGGAAGTTAAGAAGAAGCACCCCAGATGTGTGAGCAGTATTCTAAGCAGGGACGGATAAGACTTTTATAGATGTTAAGTAAATGGAAAGAGGAAGAATAATGAAGAAAACGAAGCATATCCCCAATTTTTTGGATGCAAATTTAGAAATTTGGATTATTTGATTCCTCCAAGACAAGTTACAGGCTATATGGATTCCTAATATGCTGATAGAATTAAGAGGGTAAATTTCGTTAGTTTCAAAGACAATAGGACTATCAGAAGGAGAGAAAGATAAAGAGATAGACAGAAACTGTCTTGGAGGCATTAAATTTAACTAAAGGTGCCCCACTCAGATACGCTCTGCAAATTGGAGTGGAGAGTAGAAGATAGAGTGATACGAGACTGATTACGAGTAGCAGATGAAGGTTGTGCAGAAAAGGCAGAGGAAAAGTGAAGGGTAGAATTGTCGGCAAAGGTGTGAAGAAGATCAGAAGGGGACTGTAGACGATCATTGATGAAGAATTAGATCCGAGTGGGTGAAAAAACAGAACCCTGTGGAACACCACTTGTAACAGGGAATGGGCTAGATGTTGCACCATCAACAACTACAAATATAAAACGGTCAGAAAGAAAGTGGAAATCAGAGAAGAGAGAGAAGGGGTAAAACCATAGGCAGGGAGTTTGGCGAACAGAGCCTTGTGCCAAACTCTGTCAAAAGCCTTAGAGATAACAAGGGCGAAGACAAAGAATTCCCCATAGTTCCTCAGAGAAGATGACCTTACATGAGTAAGATAGGACAGGAGGTCACCAGTGGATTTTGCCTTGTGGCAAAATCCACTGGTTCCAGTAGACCATTCTCCAAGATGAAGGATAGATACTGGTTGACAGAATGAGGCAAAAAAGACGGCAAAGCACGGGAGCCAGTTCATCTACAAACTCCTTAAGGAACCTTTCAGGGATACCATCGGGACCAGATGCCATGTTTGTCTTTAGTTAGCGATTAACCTTATGTACTTTGCGTGAAGAAAGGATAAGGGAGGGTATAGGGTTAGAGAGGGGGAAAGAATGAGGGATAGGTGTTCTGGAATCGTCTATGGAAGAGTTGGCAGAAAAGAGAGAGCCAAAGAGAGTGGCTTTGTCATTAGGGGAGCAAGCTATAAAGCCATCAGAATGAATGAGAGAGGGAAAGCTTGAGTTACATAAGTTTTTGGAGAGGTTTTTGGCTAAGAACCACAAACATTTGTCAGTGGGAGAGGAGTTAAGATCTTCAACTTTCCTTCTTATAAAGGAGGCCTTAGACCTTCGAATCTGAGCAGTTCAGTGAATCCTAGCTACAATAAAATCAGACAGAGTTAAGTCAGAAGAAAGAGTTTGGTATGGTCAATATGCCCGATTCCTAGCTGGAATAGCCATGGAGCAGGCGCGGCCATAGCAACGATTAGGGGGAGAAAAAGCAGTTATTGAGGAGGGGATGCATGCCTCCATTCCTGAGGTTATGATCTCGGCAAGATTTAGGGCTACCTAATCAGGGTTGCGGGACCAAAAGTAGCAGTCATCCCTTGACAAGTCAGAGAGGAAGTTACGCAAATCTTCAAGTTGGATAAGCTCAAAGTGCCAAAGGCAGCACTAAGTAGGAGGGATTGGTGGAGGGAGAGCAAAAATGGAAGAGATTGAGATTACAGAGTGGTCAGATTTACCAAGAGGGGAAAGCACAGAATAAGAGTAGTTTGATGTATTAAAAGTAAGAAATAAGTCAAGAGTGTTGCCAGCATGTTCGTGTCGATTGGGAATACGAGTAGGATATTTGATATATATATATATATATATATATATATATATATATATATATATATATATATATATATATATATATATATATATATATATATATATATATATATATATATATATATATATATATATATATATATATATATATATATATATATGTGATACCGGTATCGTATTTTACATGGTGCAATACTGTTAGTATTTATGTTTTTTACTATTTTTTACTATTTTATTATTCTTAGGCTAAGTAATACGTTTTTTTATCAATAAAATCATGAAACTACTGGAAATTTTAATATATGCTAGCTCACGTAGGTGCGGCCCTTTGCTTTTTCCAATATGCTGATACCGGTATCGTACTTTCTATGGTGCAGAGTTACATGTTCAAATTTATGTTGTTTTACTATTTCTTACAGTTATTATTCGTAGGCTGGGAAATAAGTTTTTTTTATCAATAAAATAATGAAATTTTTTTTTCAATAAAAAATGAAAATACTGAAAATTTTATTTTTTGTAATATTTTAATATTTTTGCATATACCCACAAAAAAAAAATTGCCAAAAAAAATCGCGATACAGTGAATTCGCAAGACAAGAATCGCAATAGAGCGAAGGATCACTGTATACAGTAATCCCTCGTTTATCGCGAGGGTTCGGTTCCGGGACCGGCCACGATAGGTGAATTTCCGCGAAGTAGAAAAAAAAAAAAAAAAATTAATAGATGATTATGACACCAGGACAGGCCAAAAATGATGAAATAAAACAGCCTTTATAAGGCTGTAAAGAGAAACAGAGATGGAGAGTGTAATGACCTGTCAGATGTGAAGGGATTATAATAGATGTGAATGAATATCCAGCTCTCTGCTGGGTTTTAATATACCTCTGCATTACTTTCATGATTTCTATTCCAATAATTCTCCTTAGATCTTATTATTATTATTATTGGCAACAATAATTTTCCTTTGATGATGATTGTGGAGATTATTATTATTATTATTATTATTATTATTATTATTATTATTATTATTATTATAATTATTATTGTTATTATTATTATTATTATTATTATTATTATTATTATTATTATTATTATTATTATTATTATTATTACGAATTTGTAAATAAACCATTATATTTGCAATAAATAATGTAGTTTTTGTTGAATGAACAAGAGTTAATTAAAGATTCTCTCTCTCCTCTCTCTCTCTCTCTCTCTCTCTCTCTCTCTCTCTCTCTCTCTCTCTCTCTCTCTCTCTCTCTCTCTCTCTCTCTCTCTCTCTCTCTCTCTCTCTCTCTCTCTCTCTCTCTCTCCAACATTCTGTTCTACCCAACCCCCCACACTCTCTTTGTCCCTGCAAACTAGGGAGGGGCACTGTACACAGTTATTAAAGTAAATAAACCAACAGATTTACAAACAATGATGAGTCCTTAATAATATTTAATAATAATAATAATAATGATAATAATAATAATGATAATAATCTCCACAATCATCAGCAAAGGAAAATTATTGTTGCCAATAATAATAATAATAATAATAATAATAATAATAATAATAATAATAATAATAATAATAATAATTAATAATAATAATAATAATAATAATAATAATAATAATAGTAAGAAGAAGATCTAAAGGAGAATCATTGGAATATACATCATGAAAGTAATGCAGAGGTATATTAAAACCCAGCAGAGAGCTGGATATTCATTACACATCTATTATAATCTTTTCACATCTGACAGGTCATTACACTCTTCCTCTCTGTTTCTCTTTACAGCCTGATAAAGGCTGTTTTATTTCATCATATTTTGGCCCATCCTGGTGTCACAATAATAATAATAATAATAATATATATTTTTTTTTTTTTTTTTTTTTTACAAAACATATCCGCGATGCACTGAATCCGCAGTAATCGAACTACGAAATAGTGAGGGATTACTATATATATATATATATATATATATATATATATATATATATATATATATATATATATATATATATATATATACATACATACATACATACATACAGTGATCCCTCGCTGGATCGCGTTTCTTGGTTCGCGTTTTCACTGTACCACTTTTTTTTTTTTTTGGCAAATTATTATTTTATTTTTTGGGTATACGCAAAAATATTAAAATATTGAAAAAATAAAAATTTTCAGTATTTTCATTTTTTTATTGAAAAAACAAATTTCATTATTTAATTAATAAAAAATGTAAAGGGTGTTTTTTTAACTGTGCAGGGAGGGTTTATACAGTACGTAAACGTAAAAATAATTGTAAAATCCCTATGTATATGAGTATGTCATGTAATTACCACTTCATTCACCGTAATTTTATCTATCACTCATAAATTTACGTGCATGCTGTTATTTATAAAGTAAAGGGTGTTTTTTTAACAGTGCAGGGAGGGTTTATACAGTACGTAAACGTAAAAATAATTGTAAAATACCTATGTATATGAGTATGTCACGTCATCATCACCTCATTCACGGTAAGTTTTCCTATCACTTTCATAAAAATTTACGTTGCTTGCTGTTATTTACAAAGTAAAGGGTGTTTTTTAACAGTGCAGGGAGGGTTTATACAGTATGTAAACGTAAAAATAATTGTAAAATACCTATGTATATGAGTATGTCACGTCATCATCACCTCATTCACAGTACGTTTTCCTATCACTTTCATATAAATTTACGTTGCATGCTGTTATTTATAAAGTAAAGGATATTTTTTTAACAGTGCTGGGAGGGTTTATACAGTACGTAAACGTAAAAATAATTGTAAAATACCTATGTATATGAGTATGTCACGTCATCATCACCTCATTCACGGTAAGTTTTCCTATCACTTTCATAAAAATTTACGTTGCTTGCTGTTATTTCTAATGTAAAGGGTGTTTTTTTAACAGTGCAGGGAGGATTTATACAGTATGTAAACATAAAAATAATTTTAAAATACCTATGTACATGAGTATGTCATGTAATTACCACTTCATTCACGTAATTTTATCTATCACTTTCATATAAATTTACGTTGCATGTTGTTATTTATGAAGTAAAGGGTGGTTTGTTAACAGTACAGGGAGGGTTTATACAGTGTAAAAGTAAAAATAAATTAAAATATCTATGTACATATAGGCTGATCCTACTTCACGATTTTCCTGACTCGCGCCGGGTCCAGAAACCGAACCATCGCGATAATGGAAGGAACACTGTACATACAGTAATCCCTTCCTACATTGCGGGTCATCTTTCGCGAATTCAGTGCATCGCGGTTTTTTTTAGCGAGCTTTTTCTTTTCTTTTCTGGGTATATGTGAGAATATTAAAATATTAAAAGATTATTTTATTGATAAAAAATTTATTTCCCAGCCTAAGAATAATAAAACAGTAAGAAATAGTAAAAAAACATAAATTTAAACATCTAACTCTGCACCATAGAAAGTACGATACCGGTATCGGCGTCTTGGAAAACGCAAAGGGTCGCACTTACATGAGCTAGCACATATTAAAATTTCCAGTATTCTTATTATTTTATTGGTAAAAAAACGTATTTCCTAGTCTAAGAATAATAAAACAATGAAAAATAGTAAAAAACATAAATTTAAACATGTCACTCACAGTATTGCACCATGTAAAATACGATACCGGTATCAGCGTTTCGGAAAACGAAAAGGGTCGCACCTACGTGAGCTAGTACATATTAAACTTTCCAGTATTTTCATTATCTTATTGATAAAGAAAAGTATTTCCAAGCCTAAGAATAATAACAGTAAAAAATAGTAAAAAACATAAATTTAAACATATAACTCACATTATTGCATCATGTGAAATACTGTACGATATCGTACACAGTATTGGCGTCTTGGAAAATGCAAAGGCTCGCACGTACGTGAGATAGTTCATGGGATGCTATTGGCTGTAAGGGTGGGAAATGACCAATCACAGAATTGTTTTTCTGTATATTCTGTATCATGGGGTCTGATTGGCTTTTTGATTGAAGCTTGGTTCTCCCACCATCTCCCATTGTCTCGCCTCACCCGTTCAGTCTAACTCACATGTGTGCCGTTCGCGTTGTGCTTCTTAATATGTTGTGCTTGTGATTTTTTTTTACTTGCATATTTCAACCTCTTCAATGCCTCCCAAGCGTCCTTCATCTTGTAAGGCTTTTGGTAGTGAGCCTAAGCGGCAAAGGAAGATGTTGACCATAGCAGATAAGGTAAAGCTGTTAGATATGCTGAAGGAAGGAAGAAGGTTTGCGGATGTTAGCCGCCATTGTGGCCTCAACAAATCTACTGTTCAATGCATCAGAATGCACGTAGCAAATATCAGGAAAACAGCGACTATTTCATTTTGTAAAACAGTGAAGAGGGTTGTAACAGCCTGCAATAAGATAATAGTGCGGATAGAATCTGCTTTGGTCTTGTGGATTGCTGATTGCAGAAAGAAGAACATCAGCATAGACACCAGAATCATACAAAAAAAGGCGAAGAAGCTGTACGAGACATTCGCTGCAAACGAACCCGAGGATGACAGTGGCGACCGTGGAGAGGAGGAGAGAGAAGAAAATGTTGACGACCCACAACCAGAACCCTCCAGCGATTCTCCTCTGAGGAAACAATTGTTTGTGGCAAGCAAGGGATGCTTCGCCATATTTCAAAAACTATATGGCCTAAAGAGCCTTTTGGTTTATTGTGAAGCTGTCTCTGCAGATATAGCTGAAGATTATGTAAACAAGAACTTTAAGAAAATTATCACTGAAGGGGAATATGCTCCTGAGCAAGTGTTTAACATGGATGAGACTGGGTTATTTTGGAAAAGAATGCCATCTCACACTTTTCTCTTCAAGGAAGAAGATAAAGCCCCGGGAATTAAAGCACAGAAAGACGCGTTACCCTCATCATGTGCGGGAATGCTACGGGCTTCATGTTAAAGCCCGGGCTTATCTACAAGTCTAAGTACCCTAGGGCTTTGAAGAATAAGAATATGAATCTGCTGCCAGTGTATTGGATGCATAACCCTAAGGCCTGGATCACGAAAAACCTCACATCGGACTGGTTTCACCAATGCTTTATCCCTCAGGTCAAAATTTATCTTGTGGAAAAGGGCCTTGAATTTATAGTCCTTCTCTTGATGGACAATGCTGGTGGCCACGCAACTGATCCCAAATATGACGGTGTACAAGTAGAGTTCCTGCCACCAAATACGACATCACTGATTCAGCCTATGGATCAAGGCGTTATTGGTGCGTTCAAGGCCCTCTACACACGAAATGCCCTGGCGAACCTGGTTGAATCCATTGATTTGGACAAAGAATTCTCATTGAAGTCTTACTGGCATAACTACACTATTGCTACATGCCTTCAAAATATTCAGAATGCTAGCAGAGATGAAGCCGGCCACAATCGATGCCAGCTGGAAGAAATTGTGGCCCGAAGTCATCTACGACTACGAGGGATTTGCTCCTGACGAAGTCCATAACTCGGCAGTTGCGAAAGCTGTGAAGTTGGCTGCATTGCTAGGAGGAGAAGGCTTTAAAGATATGATTCACAAAGACGTGAATGAACTGATCGACTGCCACTCGCAGCCTTTGACTGATGAAGACGTGGAGGAAATGACAAAATCAACGAGCAAAGAAGAGGAAGAAGAACAACCAGAGGAAACGCACGAAGAAATCGAAGAACCTGGCCTTTCACTCGAACACCTGGCAGCTATGTATGAACATGTGAAAGCAGTCCTACAACTCTCGCAAGAACATGACCATAATATGGTTCATTCGGTGACCTTCTGCAGTCTTCTTGATGAAGCCATGATTCCTTACAAGATCATCTTTGCACAAAAGAAGAAACAGCGAGAGCAACTCCCCATTACCATGTTCTTCTGTCCCAAAAAGCAGCCGCTGTCATTGGCTGCGGAATAATTTCCTCTGGAGTCTATATACGTCATCATCACCTCATTCACAGTAAGTTTAACTATCTCGTTCGTATAAATTTACGCTTGCATGCTGTTATTTATAAAGTAAAGGGTGGTTTTTTAACAGTGCAGGGATGGTTTATACAGTAAAGGTAAAAATAAATGTAAAATAGCTATGTATATGAGTATGTCATGTCATCATCACCTCATTCACGGTAAGTTTACCTATCACTTTCATATAAATTTACGCTTGCACACTGTTATTAATAAAATAAAGGGTGGTTTTTTAACAGTGCATGAAGAGTTTATACAGTAAAGGTAAAAATAAATGCAAAATACCTATGTATTTAGGGTGATCCTACTTCGCGGATATTCACCTATTGCGGCCGGTCCCGGAACCGAACCCCCGCGATAATCGAGGGATTACTATATATATATATATATATATATATATATATATATATATATATATATATATATATATATATATATATATATATATATATATATATATATATATATATATATATATATATATATATATATATATATATACAGTGTTCCCCCCTTATCGCGGTAGTTCGGTTCCGGGACCCGGCGCAAACCAGGAAAACCGCGGAGTAGGACCAACCTATATGTACATAGATATTTTAATTTATTTTTACGTTTACACTGTGTAAACCCTCCCTGTACTGTTAACAAACCACCCTTTACTTCATAAATAACAGCATGCAACCTAAATTGATATGAAAGTGATAGATAAAATTACGGTGAATGAAGTGGTAATTACATGACATACTCATGTACATAGGTATTTTACAATTATTTTTATGTTTACGTACTGTATAAACCCTCCCTGCACTGTTAAAAAAAACACCCTTTACATTAGAAATAACAGCAAGCAACGTAAATTTTTATGAAAGTGATAGGAAAACTTACTGTGAATGAGGTGATGACGACGTGACATACATAGGTATTTTACAATTATTTTTACGTTTGCGAAAAATAGTGGCCGACATCCACAAACTTTTTTCCTTCTTTCAACATATCTAAGAGTTTCACTTTATCTACAGTGGTTAACATTTTCCTTTGCCACTTAGGCTCACTACAAGAAGCCTTAAAATATTAAGGATGTTTGGGAGGCATTGCAAAGGTTGAAATATGCGAGTAAAAAAATCACAAGCAAAACGTATTAATAAGCACAACGAGA
>JAXCGZ010017262.1:0-22500 GCA_037179515.1 Halocaridina rubra | reverse complement strand
ATTATTCTTAGGCTGGGAAATACATTTTTTTTATCAATAAAATAATGAAATATATTTTTTTAATAAAATAATGAAAATACTGAAAATTTTGATTTTTTTTAATATATTAATATTTTCGCAATTCCCAGAAAAAAAAAAAAACTCGCCAAAAAAAACCTGCGATGCAGTGAATCCACGATAGGTGAACCACGATATAGCGAGGAATTACTGTGTATATATATATATATATATATATATATATATATATATATATATATATATATATATATATATATATATATATATATATATATATATATATATATATATATATATATATATATATACACAGTGTTCCCTTGCCATATCGAAATTCACCTTTCGCAAATTCAGTGCATTGCGAGTTTTTTGGAGAGCTTTTTTTTTTCTGTCTATATGCGAGAATATTAAAATATTAAAGTATTAAAATTTTCAATATGTTCATTATTTTATTGAAATTTCTTTTTTCATTATTGATAAAAAAAAAAAGTAATTTATTTAGAGAAAACTTGAACTAACTTGTTCCTCAAATCTCCCATTTCTATAGTTCCTGTCACTCACTATTCCCACCCCCATAGGGGGAGGTGTCTAACTATGGACGTAAGTTCTGACCCCGGCAAGTACTGACTTCATAGTAAGCTGACACGGGCCCTGTATGCCGTCCTGTGGTGGCGGGTTTCTGAGTGTGCACTCTGCCCTCTATCGGCTATAGGCATCTATATGAGATGCCTTACGACACTCCCAACCACCACTCTGAAATATATTCCATATTTCGGACTAAGCATTTCTACTTTCATGAGAGCCATATAATTTTTTAACTATCATTACTTTACAAAAAAAACAAGTCAGAACTATCTAATGAACTAACTTATGAAACTATTATAATCTCATATAATTATCTAAGTAGATTACAGGAATATCAAAATTACTATGCAAAAAACTGACAAAAGAAAAATATGTTCCTTACAATAAGTATTGTAATTAAAGGCAAAAAATCAAAATTAAGTAATCACAATTGCAATATATAGCTAGTAAGCATTGACAGAATTATTTAAGAATAAAGCCAATTGAGCTATTACATTACTCAAATAGTTAACAATACATTTAGACATGATATATGCTATTACTTACTAAAACAACACATTTTTGCAAATTGTAGCATTTAACACACATTATAGTGAGAAAAAATATACGTGGGGGAAAATACTTTTTAATAATTTAACTTAATTACAGGGATTTTCAATACCCTTTTCCCATTGTTAATTTTAAAATTTTCTATTATAGGGATTTTCAATTCCCTTTTTTTTCCTTGTCACTAAATTTATTATATGTATGGGGATTTTTTCTTTCCCCATTTTATATTTTTAATTTTTGGAGATTTTCATTTCCCCAGCCCCTCAGATACCCATCATTGCTAGGTCTTGGGATTCCCAAAACCTAATTTCTTGGGACCCCCACCTGACAACTTTGAGGTAGGTCCGGGTTGCAACGACGTACCCGAATCCATTTTTTTTCTCTTGAGATGGGCCGGACAATGGGAGGGCGTCGACACATCTGCTGGGAACCCCTCCCCCCCACGTTTCTGCGACTCTTGAGGTGGTCCTAGGACCACCTCTCACGCCACCTCCCCAACAAGGTGGATCTCCCTCCACTAGCTGAAAAATACGAACATAGCCTGGAGTAGCTTCTAAGGCCGGAAATTAGGACCTAATGTCGCTAATACAACTGCAAGAAAGAATACATATGACCTCTGCATACAAACAATGGCCACTTCTCTGCATTCAGAGGGTATATTTCGCCTCCCTGCATATGCAGGCACTTGCAATCTCCCCAATGGGTAAAAGGGACTGGTTTGTGAAAATAGAATTTAAAATTGCAGGTTGGGGCTGCCTGGAAATAGGGTGGTAATTGAAATTATGTGTCTACACCATTAGATTATTATTCCAAGATACTTTGGACTTAGCTGAGTAATTGATACATAACATTAGTAACTATAGATATCAAAAAGAAAAGTCATGAAATGCTGAGAACAGCCACTAAAGAAATATATTTATTAGCAGTGACTACAGTAACATTATAGCATGAATTCAAGATAAAAATTACAAATCATTTGGTTAATGCTGATAGCATTTACTAAAATAATAATTATTCAAAAGGCCATGGAGTGATAGCAACAATAACAGCCAACATAATAATAATAATACTAATAATCATGATCATAATAAGTATAATAAAACTGAAATAAAAATACTAAATCAGGAATAGCAGTTTATATGCAATTGAGACTGGCATTTAGAAGTAAGAACAGAGTTCTATACTTATATTTCATAATAATGCTCATTCTAACACAGTCTCTTTTACTATTTGAATTCCTGCAGTCATAATATGTATATATATATTTTTACATATATGTAGGAGCATAGTTATCAACTTTCTGGTTACCCAATTTGTCAGTGGGAGTTTTATCTATTTTCCAAAACAGTTGCAATATGTGGCAGAAAAACTCATATAATAATCATTTGAACGTATGTCTTATCAGTATTTATGCAATACATTTAACACACATTATAGTGAGAAAGAAAAGAGGAATTCAGCATGCAAAATTGATCAAGGACACTTATTCTAATAAATTTAAATCTAAGGGAGGCTTTGAGCTTTTTCTTAAAACTAAACTTAAATTAAATAAAAATACAATATTTCTTCTTCCACCAAACGTTGTCAAAGACGGTGGGGACATTTTCTTTCTTTATCTTTATCAGTTCAAATACGTTGGGGAAAATACTTTTTAATTATTTAACTTAATTACAGGGATTTTCAATACCCTTTTCTCATTGTTAATTTTAAAATTTTCTATTACAGGGATTTTCAATTCCCTTTTTTTTCCTTGTCACTAAATTTATTATATGTATGGCGATTTTTTCTTTCCCCCTTTTTTATTTTTTATTTTTGGGGATTTTCATTTCCCCAGCCCCTCAGATACCCATCATTGCTAGGTCTTGGGATTCCCAAAACCTAATTTCCTGGGACCCCCACCTGACAACTTTGAGGTAGGTCCGGGTTGTAACGACGAACCCGAATCCTTCTTCTTTTTCTTGAGATGCACCGGACAATGGGAGGGCATCGACACATCTGCTGGGAACCCCTCCCCCCACATTTCTGTGACTCTTGAGGTGGTCCTAGAACCACCTCTCACGCCACCTCCCCAACGAGGCGCATCTCCCTCCACTAGCTGAAAAATATGAACATAGCCTGGAGTAGATTCTAGGGCCAGAAATTAGGGCCTAATGTTGCTAATACAACTGCAAGAAAGAATACATATGACCTCTGCATACAAACAATGGCCACTTCTCTGCATTCAGAGGGTATACTTTGCCTCCCTGCATATGCAGGCACTTGCAATCTCTCCAGTGGGTAAAAGGGACTGGTTTGTGAAAATAGAATTTAAAATTGCAGGTTGGGGCTGCCTGGAAATAGGGTAGTAATTGAAATTATGTGTCTACACCATTAGATTATTATTCCAAGATACTTTGGACTTAGCTGAGTAATTGATACATAACATTAGTAACTATAGATATAAAAAAGAAAAGTCATGAAATGCTGAGAACAGCCACTAAAGAAATAGTCTTATTATCAGTGACTACAGTAACATTATAGCATGAATTCAAGATAAAAAATACAAATCATTTGGTTAATGCTGATAGCATTTACTAAAATAATAATTATGCAAAAGGCCATGGAGTTATAGGAACAATAACAGCCAACATAATAATAACAATACTAATAATCATGATCATAATAAGTATAATAAAACTGAAATAAAAATACTAAATCAGGAATAGCAGTATATATGCAATTGAGACTGGCATTTTGAAGTAAGAACAGAGTTCTATACTTATACTGTATTTCATAATAATGCTCATTCTAACACAGTCTCTTTTACTATTCGAATTCCTGCAGTCATAGTATGTATATATATATTTTTTTACATATATGTAGGAGCATAGTTATCAACTTTCTGGTTGCCCAATTTGTCAGTGGGAGCTTTTATCTATTTTCCAAAAAAGTTGCAGTATGTGGCAGAAAAAATCATATAATAATCATTGCAACTTATGTCTTATCAGTATTTATGCAATATCAGCATGCAAAAACTTATGAACTGTAATAAAACTTGGGCACATTTATCAGCTAGCAAATTTGCAAAAGAATCTAAGAAAATCAATAATTATAATACTACATCAACATAGAGAAATAACATGTTTCAGTATGGAAAGGGCAAAAGACGTGAGAGAGAGAGATAATTTATTTTTCTTCCAAAAAAAAAAACTTATAATTTTCGCTTATAGGGCCCATTTTTATGACTTGACTTCCTGCCCAACTATACAAGGGGACAGAATGCAACTGCAGCCATTTTCTAAGGTCTAAAAAAGAATAAAAACTAAATAACTTAGTGTACAAGTAAAGAAACCTCGAAGGATAAATCCATTCGTTTTTCTGTTTAACTTTTCAAATAACATTAATGAAATAAGCATACACATACTTGTCTATTATGGCAATCTTTTCTCTTTCTATAAATCACAGGGTTGAGTTGAAGCACATACTCGCTATAAGTCAACATTCTTTTGACGAAATTTAAACAAAATACTACAATCATATGTGATAATTATATTTAATAAAATATGAAACTTCTGGAAGCTTAACATGAATTGTAAATTAACGGTATTTTATACTAAAGCTGATATCTCAAGAGAATTTTCTTATTTTTATTCATTTATCTCTATTACT
Source organism: Halocaridina rubra (assembly GCA_037179515.1). Lineage (NCBI taxonomy): Eukaryota > Metazoa > Arthropoda > Malacostraca > Decapoda > Atyidae > Halocaridina > Halocaridina rubra. Next base: position 17,700 of record JAXCGZ010017262.1, on the reverse strand, counting down.
ATCAACAAAATTACTATTATCCTTTCTTAATAAACGGCTTAAAAGGACTTTAGTATCATTATTTTAAAATTTCAAACTCAAAATATAAGCTCTTGAGATTCTCAATTATCTTAATTAGCTCAATTGTACTTATAAATTTTATGACAATGATAGTGATTAACGATAATTTTCTCTAGATAAATTTTTCAAAATCTTCTTTAATTATAATATATCAAAGGGATAAGATATTAAAGATTTTTCAACATAAAAAAAATATATAAAAAATGTGTATCTGAAAAAATATAAAATGTTTGTCTCTGTGTATGCAGTAATAAAATTAAAGATAATATTTCATTTGCAACATTAAAGAATGAATTTTGCTTAAGTTTCATAATCTCTTAAGGAGTTGCACATGAAAAATAATAGATATATATATATATATATATATATATATATATATATATATATATATATATATATATATATATATATATATATATATATATATATATATATATTTTTTTTTTTTCTTCTACTAACTGAAATTTAACTTTTTCTAGTGACTTTTCAACAGAATTACCTCAGGAGACAGGGGGGAGTTATATATTTTTTCTCCTTTTCATACTTACGATCGGATAGGTACTTAACTAACTTCTTTTTTACTCTCTTTCCTTTTCCTACCTAAAAATACTGCTCAATATATGTCTTCTGGACTTCAAATGGCAAGCTTTTGCAGGGAGTTTTTGCATGTAGGCACTGTTCCTCCCCTGTCTCTTCGGTTTCTGGATCGACTTTGTCTCTTTCAAATACAGAAAACGGCTGTTTGACATTCTTGTTGTCATTTCTTGCGAATTTACAATCCCTTCTTCATGACCAAGCTGAAATAATGGTGACAAACTTTATAATGGCTAAAACTTCATAGTTTTATTTTACTTATTTAGCATATTCTTTTGAACATATAATGAATATACTGCAGCTAGAATAAAAATAAAGAATCATTCATAGATTCGTGTCCTTTATCACTTAATATCTCTCTTGAAATTCTCGAAAATCTAATAATAATCTCGTTGGCGGAGTAGGGGACAAAACAAAAATAAAATAAAATCTACATCTCAACCATAGCTGGGCAGGTGGAAAATGACGTCGACTCAAAAATATCTCTGAATAGACATCGCAACAACTACCTCACCCCCCATTAAAACTACGAGCATATGGCCTGCATAAAGACACAGTCTGCTTCACAACGGACTTTCCCGCGATTCCACCCACGAGAGCATCCCCCCCATTATACCCCTCAATCAGTCACACTTGTTCTCTCTCACATTCCTTTCTTTCTGCATAACTCCCCTTCTGGTTATTTTTCAATGTACTGCACATGCGTTTCCCTTCCCCGTCACTCTGAAGGAGTTTGTGTGTAAAGTGGCGGGCGGCCCGGGGGTCGCATGACTGCGTCAACAGTCCTAGGTCCTCCTTATTCTCCCAACTAGGGTGTGTTAAGGCGACACGCAAACCCCCCTATCACAGCACAGTTACTCTATTCACTTTTCCCGCCTGCATAACAAGAAACAAAACTCGTTGTATTAATCAGTAAAGATCTTAATAATATCATAAAAGTCTCTTATTCTTTAAAAGGATATGTCACACATGTATTTTAATATCAAAGATCAATACAATTACTATTACTTTATAATAAAGACGTTAGGAGAACAATTGTTCATTCCGCCTTTTTTTCGCTAAAGATATCCCCCGTTAAAAAAAGAAAGAACCTTGAAAGCAGATGTAAGGCTATTTCTCACTACAATTCGTTCGCTCATTTTGGAGTATATAAAACTCTACTACTTATATTTTTTATTCTAAACACTGTCAGTTTTCGCTTTAAGAAAGTAATATAAAATGATTTTACTCGTACATTAAATCTTTTTCAATTAAAATCAATACATTTGCCTGTTCAATAATTAACTTTGGTAATAATAAAAATAAATGGAACACCCTTCAAACGCAATTACTCGTTATATTATTCAAATTATAAACCAAAATAGAGTTTATTACTGCTTATAGCTATTAGTACAAATTATCCATGTTAGTAATGGGTACAGAAATTCTACTTTTACTAACTTACTAAAGCCATACCCCTTTTATATGCGGGATGGCTGAGTCAAAGCATAACTACAAAGTAAAATGGTGGAGACTTCCAACCTCAATTTCTTTTAAAAATTGTCCCATTACTCACTGGATACAGATCACAAGTACTTAGCTATTTTGGGATGCTGCTTGAAGAACGTCACAGCCACAGGCATTGGAGGAAGGGGTTCTTCTTTCTTCTAAGCTCGGTGATTTTCCCGCCGACGTCGTCCATCTGTCTCGTAAAATCGACGAATTGCCACCTTCTTGATTGGATCCGACAACAAATAACTTTTGGTAGGGGCATTTTCTCTCAAAGCCCCTGTCACAGTGCGGCGCACTGTGACGGTGGTATACAGTGTTCCTTCGATTATCGCGAAAGTTTGGTTCCGGGACCCGGCGCGAGACAGGAATTTTCGCGAAGTAGGATCACCCTATATATACATAGCTATTTCAATTTATTTTTACGTTTACACTGTATAAACTGTATAAACCCTCCCTGTACTGTTAACAAACCACCCTTTACTTCATAAATAACAGCAAGCAAGCGTAAATTTATATGAAAGTGATAGATAAACTTACTGTGAATGAGGTTTTAATGACATGACATACTCATGTACATAGGTATTTTACAATTATTTTTACGTTTACTGTATAAACCCTCACTGCACTGTTAAAAAACCACCCTTTACTTTATAAATAACAGCATGCAACATAAATATATATGTACGTGATAGGTAAACTTACTGTGAATGAGGTGGTAATGATGTTTGTTGGCCCCAGAGGAAATTATGCCGCAGCCAATAACAGCTCTACGGCTGCTTTTTGGGGGAGAAGAACATGGTAATGGGGAGTTGCTGTCGCTGTTTCTTCTTTTGTTGGGAGATGGTCTGGTAAGGAATCATGGCATCGTCGAGAATATTACAGAAGGTCACCGAACGAACCATATTATCGTTATGTTCCTGCGAGAGTTTTTGGGCTGCTTTCACATGTTCATATATGGCTGCCAGATGTTTGAGTGTAAGGCCAGGTTATTCAGTTTCTTCGTGCGTTTCCTGAAGTTCTACTTCCTCTTCTTTGCTCGCTGATTTTGTCATTTCTTCCAAGTCTTCATCACTCAAAGGCTGCGAGTGGCAGTCAATCAGTTCATTCACATCTTCGGGTGTCGTATCTTTAAAGCCTTCTCCTCCTAGCAATGCGGCCAACTTCACAGCTTTCGCAACTGCCGAGTTATGGACTTCGTCAGGAGCAAATCCCTTGTAGTCGTGGATGACTTCGGGCCACAGTTTCTTCCAGCTGGCATTGATTGTGGCCGACTTCATCTCTTTGATTGCATTCTGAATATTTTGAAGGCACGTGGCAATCATGTAATTACGCCAGTACGTCTTCATTGAGAATTCTTTGTCCGAATCCATGGATTCAACCAGGTTCACCTGGGCATTTCGTGTGTAGCGGGCCTTGAACGCACGAATAACACCTTGATCCATAGGCTGAATCAGTGACGTTGTATTCGGTGGCAGGAACTCTACTTGAACACCGTCATATTCGACATTAGTTACGTGGCCACCAGCATTATCCATCAAAAGAAGGACTTTAAATTCAAGGCCTTTTTCCTCAAGATAAAGTTTGACCTGAGGGATAAAGCATTGGTGAAACCAGTCCGATGTGAGGTTTTTCGTGATCCAGGCCTTAGGGTTATGCATCCAATACACTGGCAGCAGATTCTTGTTTTTATTCTTCAAAGCCCTAGGGTTCTTTGACTTGTATATAAGCCCGGGCTTTAACATGAAGCCTGCAGCATTCCCTCACATGATAAGGGTAACGCGATCTTTGTGCGCTTTAAATCCCGGGGCTTTAGCTTCTTCCTTGAAGAGAAAAGTGCGAGATGGCATTCTCTTCCAAAATAACCCAGTCTCATCCATGTTGAAGACTTGCTCAGGAGCATATTCCCCTTCGGCGATAATTTTCTTGAAGTCGTTGTTCACGTAATTTTCTGCGGCAGCTGTATCTGCAAAGGCAGCTTCTCCATAAACCGAAATGCTTTTTAGGCCATAGTGTTTTTGAAATTTGGCGAAACATCCCTTGCTAGCAATGAACGAATGTATCCTCAGTGGAGAATCGCACGAGGGTCCTGGTTGTGGGTCGTCGATATCTTCTCTCCCCTCCTCCTCTCCACGGTCGCCACTGTCGTCGACGGGTTTGTTTTGTAGCAAATGTCTCGTACAGCTTCTTCGCCTTTGTTTGTATGATATTGCTGTCTAAGCTGATGTTTTTCTTTATGCAATCAGCAATCCACAGGGCCAAAGCAGCTTCCATCCGCAATATTATCTTATTGCGGGATGTTGCGACCCTCTTCGCTGATTTATTAAAAGAAATAGTCGCTGTTTTCCTGATCTTTGCCTCGTCCTTTTTGATGTAGCGAACAGTAGATTCATTGAGGCCAAAATAGCGGCCGACATCCGTAAACCTTTTTCCTTCTTTCAGCATATCTAAGAGTTTCACCTTATCTGTTATGGTTAACATCCTCCTTTGCCACTTAGGCTGACTACCAGAAGCTTTAGAAGATGAAGGATTGCTTGGGAGGCATTGCAAAGGTTAAATTACGCGAGAAATAAAATCACAAGCAAAACGTATTAATAAGCACAACGTGAATGGCGCACACGTGAGTTAGACTGAACGAGTGAGGCGAGACAATGGAAGATGGTGGGAGAACCAAACTTCAGTGAAAAAGCCAATCTGATCCCATGATACAGAACATACAGAAAAACAATTCTGTGATTCGTCGTCTCCCGATCTTTCAGCCAATAGCATTCCATGAACTATCTCACGTAGGTGCGAGCCTTTGTGTTTTCTGAAACGCTGATAGCGGTATCGTATTTTACATGGTGCAATACTGTTAGTATTTATGTTTTTTACTGTTTTATTATTCTTAGGCTAAGAAATACGTTTTTTATCAATAAAATCATGAAACTACTGGAAATTTTAATATATGCTAGCTCACGTAGGTGCAACCCCAATACATTGTACGCTATCGGACAGTATTTCACGTGATGCAGTACTGTGAGGTATATATTTAAATTTATGTTTTTTACTATTTTTTACTGTTTTATTACTCTTAGGCTAGGAAATACTTTTTTTTATCAATAAAATAATTAAAATTTTAATATTCACTAGCTCACGTAGGTGCGACCCCTTTCGTTTTCCGAAACGCTGATAGTGGTATCGTATTTTACATGGTGCAATACTGTTAGTATTTATGTGTTTTAATATTTTTTACTGTTTTATTATTCTTAGGCTAAGAAATACGTTTTTTTTTATCAATAAAATCATGAAACTACTGGAAATTTTAATATATGCTAGCTCACGTAGGTGCGACCCCAATACATTGTACGCTATCGGACAGTATTTCACATGATGCAATGCTGAGTTATATATCTAAATTTATGTTTTTTACTATTTTTTACTGTTTTATTACTCTTAGGCCAGTAAATACTTGTTTTATCAATAAAATAATGAAAATTTTAATATTCACTATTTCACGTAGGTGCGACCCTTTTCGTTTTCCGAAACGCTGATACCGGTATCGTATTTTACATTGTGCAATGCTGTTAGTATTTATGTTTTTTACTATTTTTTACTGTTTTATTATTCTTAGGCAAAGAAATACGTTTTTTTTATCAATAAAATCATGAAACTACTGGAAATTTTAAAATATGCTAGCTCACGTAGGTGCAACCCTTTGCGTTTTCCGAAACGCTGATACCGGTGTCGTACTTTCTATGGTGCAGAGTTACATGTTCAAATTTATGTTTTTTTTACTATTTCTTCTTGTTTTATTATTCGTAGGCTGGGAGATTTTTTTTTATATTATCAATAAAATAATGAAAATTTTATTTTCAATGAAAAATACAAATACTGAAAATTTTAATTTTTTTAATATTTTAATATTTTTGCATATACAAAAAAAAAAAAAAAAAAAAATTGCCAAAAAAAAAGCGAGACTGAATTCGCGAGCTAAGAATCGCGATAGAGCGAAGGATCACTGTATATGGAGAGCTCTGTCCCTTGCCAATACAGGGATGGGGGAGAGGAGTGACTGGCTCTTATAAATTGATACTGTGACGGAGCTGAGGCTTTCTCGGCGTCGCTGCTTGTAAGCGTTTTGAAGTTTCTTAACACTTGAGCACTTCTTCAATAGATGCATTCATCTCTGTTTCCTCTGTATTCACAACTCTTTTTCTCGTCGCACTGGTCTCTTCGATGAAAATATAGGCGTGGATTGATCCCGAGCTGATCACCAGTGACGTATAGTTTTTTCTTACTCTATACTGAATATATAGGTAGCGAGGTCGGTGAAAGAGATGCATCGTTCAATGAACAGTAATTTATTTAGAGAAAACTTGAACTAACTTGTTCCTCAAAGCTCCCATTCCTATAGTTCCTGTCACTCACAATTACCGCCCCCTTAGGGGGAGGTGTCTAACTATGGACATAAGTTCTGCCCCCAGCAAGTACTGACTTCAGACAAAACTGACATGGGCTCTGTATGCCATCCTGTGGAGGCGGGTTTCTGAGTGCGCACTCTGCCCTCTAGCGGCTATAGGCATCTATATGAGATGCCTTATGACAATGTAACCCCTGCTTCCAAGAGTACAAGCTTAGTCTGCCCTAGCTCTGGACAGAAATTTCCTTAAATCCATATTGAGTACCCTAAACGTTATGAAATTCATTATTATTATTATTATTATTATTATTATTATTATTATTATTATGATTATATACTCAATGTAGATATCACTCTCATCATCATTCTCTGATTACCCTAAATTAGGTTATTTTACCCTAAAAAGGAAGCACTGCATGTAATTCACAGTATTGCACCATGTAAAAGGGTCGCACCTACGTGAGATAGTACATGGGATGCTATTGGCTGATGGGTGGGAGACGATGACTCACAGAATTGTTTTTCTGTATGTTCTGTATCATGGGGTCTGATTGGCTTTTTGATTGAAGCTTGGCTCTCCCAGCATCTTCCATTGTCTCTCCTCAGCCGTTCAGTCTACTCACGTGTGCGCTGTTCGCGTTGTGCTTCTTAATACTTTGTGCTTGTGATTTTGTGAAACTTTTGTATTTCAACTCCTGCAATGCCTCCCAAGCTTCCTTCATCTTCTAAGCTTCTGGTAGTAAGCCTAAGTGGCAAAGGAAGATATTGACCATAACAGAAAAGGTAAAACTGTTAGATATGCTGAAGGAAAGAAGAAGGTTCTCGGATGTCGGCCGCCATTGACTGTGGAGTGTTTGGCTGTGGAGTATGTACTCGTCATCGTCACCTCATTCACTGTAAGCTTACCTATCACGTTCATATAAATTTATGCTTGCACGCTGTTATTAATAAAGTATAGGGTGTTTTTTTAAAGGGTGCAGGGAGGGTTTATACAGTAAAGGTAAAAATATGTGTAAAATACCTATGTATATATGGTACTCCTACTTCGTGGATTTTCACCTATTGCGGCCTATTCCGTAACCAAACCCCCGCGATATATATATATATATATATATATATATATATATATATATATATATATTATATATATATATATATATATATATATATATATATATATATTTATATATATATTAAATGTCTTTGTGTTAATGAATTTTGAAGCTAAATTTAATCATGTAGTAGGTTGGCTCATGGCACCAGCCGCCCGTTGCGATACTACAGCTGAAGGTTTTTTGAACTTAAATAGGTCTGTCCAGGAGAGTTCGATGTTAAGTCTTCCTTCAGTTATGGTTCTTTTTCTATGCCTACAGCTAAACTGAATATTCTTGGATATTCATTACACATATTTCATTATCCCTTTACATCTGACAAGTCATTACACTCTCCATCTCTGTTTCTCTTTACTTTATGTATTCTTCGTGCCCCGGCCCGATGAGGGCTGTTTTATTTTATAATTTTTTTTTGGCCTGTCCTGGTGTCACAATCATAAAAAAAAAAAAAAAAAAAAAAAAAAAAAAATATATATATATATATATATATATATATATATATATATATATATATATATATATATATATATATATATATATATATATATATATATATATATATACACAGTGATCCTTCACTGGATTGCGTTTCTTGGCTCGCGTTTTCACTGTACCGCGATTTTTTTTGGCAATTTTTTTTTGGGGGGGGGTATATGCAAAAATATTAAAATATTAAAAAAAAAAAATTTCAGTATTTTCATTTTTTTTATTGAAAAAACATTTCATTATATAATTGATAAAAAAAATTATTTCCCAGCCTACGAATAATAAAACAGTAAAAAATAGTAAAAAACATAAATTTAGATATACTGTACTGTATAACTCACAGTATTGCATCATTTGAAATAGTGTCCGATAGCGTACAATGTATTGGGGTCGCAGCTACGTGAGCTAGCATATATATTTATATTTCCAGTAGTTTCATGATTTTATTGATAAAAAATTTATTTCTTAGCCTAAGTATAATAAAACAGTAAAAAATAGTAAAAAACATAAATACTAACAGTATTGCAACATGTAAAATACGATACCGGTATCAGCATTTCGGACAAAGGCTCACAACTACGTGAGATAGTGTCTGATAGCGTACAATGTATTGGGGTCGCACCTACGTGAGCTAGCATATATTTTAAAATTTCCAGTAGTTTCATAATTTTATTGATAAAAAAATGTATTTCTTAGCCTAGGAATAATAAAACAGTAAAAAATAGTAAAAAATATAAATACTAACTGTATTGCAACATGTAAAATACGATACCGGTATCAGCGTTTTGGACAAAGGCTCGCAACTACGTGAGATTGTGTCCAATAGCATACAATGTAATGGGGTCGCACCTACGTGAGCTAGCATATATATCAAAATTTCCAGTAGTTTCATAATTTTATTGATAAAAAAAATGTATTTCTTAGCCTAAGAATAATAAAACAGTAAAAAATACTAAAAAAACATAAATCCTAACAGTATTGCAACATGTAAAATACGATACCGCTATCAGCGTTTCGGACAAAGGCTTGCAGCATCCTCCATTGTCTCGCCTCACTCGTTCAGTCTAACTTACGTGTGCGCGGTTCACGTTGTGATTATTAATATGTTTTGCTTGTGATTTTTTTTCTTGCATATTTTAACCTTTGCAATGCCTCCCAAGTATCCTTCATCTTCTAAGGCTTCTTGTAGTGAGCCTAAGCGGCAAAGGAAAATGTTAACCATAACAGATAAGGTAAGTTTACCTATCACGTACATATAAATTTACGGTGCATGCTGTTATTTATAAAGTGAAGGGTAGATTTTTAACAGTGCAGGGAGGGTTTATACAGTAAACGTAAAAATAATTGTAAAATACCTATGTACATGAGTATGTCATATAAATTTACGCTTGCATGCTGTTATTTATGAAGTAAAGGGTGGTTTGTTAACAGTACAGGGAGGGTTTATACAGTTTATACAGTGTAAAGGTAAAAATATATTAAAATATCTATGTACATATAGGCTGATCCTACTCTGCGATTTTCCTGTCTCGCGCCGGGTCCCGGAACCGAACCTTTGCGATAATTGAAGGAACACTATATATATATATATATATATATATATATATATATATATATATATATATATATATATATATATATATATATATATATATATATATATATATATATATATATATATATATATATATATAAGTTCACAGTGACTTTCCAAACACCCTGTACTAGTACAGCAATGACTTAGGTGGAAAAATTACCCCAATAAGGGTGAAAATCCCATTTTGTAGAGGGTATTGACCAACCGTATTGCAAACAAAGGCACAAGCTCTGGTTAGTGGTCATTAGGTCCATATTTCTCGGAATAATCCTGTCAGGATTCATCATGGCGTAGCACTGTCTTCCCCAGGACCTGAACTTTTGAAACCAACATTAGGCTCCAGTATTCCACTGATGTTAGGTCGATATTCCCTGTGTATTCATGTAAAAACACACCTCTATTGTCAGGTGCATGTGAGAGAGTCCCAACACAGTAGTACTAAGTGTTGGTGACATTGGTGAGAGTACAACTCTCCTACTTCCCCCTCCTCTGCTCCTCCCTCTCCTACCACTCAAGCCAACTCCTCACTGCCACCACACACCTGTTGTCCACCATATATAGAGTGAGTTACTTTGTTTATTTATTGTTTGTCTCTATATCTTTAATACTGTACTTGTTTATTTTTAGCTTACTTACGTATTTCAGCTTGCTTATGTGCTTGTATAATGTGTTTAACTACCTTATTTCTTTGATATAGTGTGTTTATGCACACTTGTGGAATGTATCAAAGCCTATTAACATTATTCCTTATGGAAATATACTCTTCAAACTACGCAAAATTTGTTTTACACGAGCCTTTTGAGAACCTATCCTCGCATAAAAGAAGAGGAGACTGTATGTATAAAAGTGCATATGATCATTTGTGGTATGTATACGTACATGGACAAGATGCTTTCATACATATGGAATAACCTCACAATTTGTCTGAGAGGAAATCATGGCTACTGGTATTTTAATAAGGAACATGGATGATGATGTGATTTAGTATTCTGATATGATTAGGGCCATTGTGTATATAATTCTATGCATGGCCATCATGCTTTCGAGGCTTAAAGCCTCTATGAATTTTCTTGTGATGCTTCATCAAAAGCAGTTCTCATAATAATACAAAGTATTTACCTGTTTATTAGCTTTCTTGTTTTGTGAAAGATATCTAGTCGTAAAATTGTACTTATTATCTCTTATTCAGAAGCTTACTTTCTTTGATATGAGTGTAATTTTGTTTCTTATACTTATTAACTTTTCTTCAGAATCTTACTTTTTGTGATAGAGTGTAATATTGTTCCCTGCCATCCATAACCATGCTTACATGTACAGTACTGAAAAGCACCGCATATATTTGGTTCATTTGGCATCTAGTATTGCCATATGCAATTTTATATCCAAACTTTTATCATTAAGAAAAATTTGTACAGTGTTGTACCAAAAATATAATTTCTTCCCCAATCTAGATATATCTTTTAGGTTTAACAATTATGTCTCTGATATCTTGAGTACCTCAACATCAGTGTTGCTAAACACAGAGCTCGGTTTTATGACGCACTGTATATATGAACTAAATCTTATGAAATATCATTGGCATCGCAATAACATTTAGAGTATTAGTGGCTAGGATTTGTCATATCATAAATATAGAAATTTCATAATATGATTACATTGCAGATTTTTCTTCCTTTTCTTAGGCAGTAAATGAAGTTCTTATTTTATGGAATTCTTAAACTGTAAACCCTTTATATACTGTATATATTTTTCAGTATTGTTCGTAAAGTATCTTTACTCTTTTGTTTAATTGTGTAAGATACAATGTACAATTGTGCACTTAGGCATTTAGTACTATCATTTTTAAATAGCTGTGAAAGTCTTTGAATCCTCACGAAATTTCTTTGTAATTTTATAAGACATCTTTTATTGTTTGCAGAAAAACTTGTACGGAAGCCATCCTTTCTACATGGTGATGGAGCCTAATGGATATGCACATGGTGTCTTTTTGCATAACAGTAATGCTATGGGTGAGTGTTAGAATATTCTGTTATGCGCATGCATGTTGAATCACATATTTCTGGCTATTTTAAGTCTTTTTATTAATTTATTACTTTGAATATATTAATACCACATTAGTATTGTTGTTTATATTCAGACATACTTGCATAGCTCTCATTTTCCCAGTATGGCATATGAATTGACACAAAGGGATAGTATTTAATGCTTTTCCTGTTGATTGATGATGATGCCTGTATACTGCTTATTTCATTGTCCAGATTTTTGTTGCCTGTTGGCAGAATTGACCAAAAGAGATAGTTCCTGCCACCTTGATATATTTTACCATACCACACAACAAATTTTAGAGGAAACCAGGATGGGCAGGATATGCTTCAGTCCCCATTATCCGTTTCTTTTTTTACTGTCTTGATCACTTTGCTGTGTCAGTTGTATGTAGTATCTAGTATAATAAAAAAAGGAAAGCCTGTATAATGTATTTATCTTCAGCTTTATTAATGCTTATGTACAGATGTAGTGTTGCAGCCATCACCAGCCTTGACTTTTCGAACAATAGGGGGGATCCTGGATATTTATGTGTTCTTAGGCCCTACCCCAAGTGATGTTGTTAGACAGTATACTGAGGTCATTGGCCGACCATTTCTACCCCCTTATTGGTCACTGGGTTATCATCAATGCAGGTACAAATAATATGATCAGTAATGAAAACTGATCTAATAATTTTGTGACACCAGATTATATAGTGGAATTTTTGCCTGTATCGTCATTCTAGAGATCAATGAATTCTTCTTTTTTCAGTATATTTAATATATCTTTATAGATATAACTACAAGTCAGTAAACAACACACGAGCTGTGTGGCAACGTACCCGTGATGCGGGTATACCATTTGTAAGTATGATGATTTATCATTTATAAGTGTGATGATTTTGTAACAAAATAAGTTTATGGGTTTTCTCAGTTTTTATTTCCTAATATGTAAACAAAATATTACTGTGGTTTGTGAACTTAGTAAAAGTAATATTGATAATTATTTTTCACTTTAAGAATTTTCATACAGTAATACAGTATACTTAATTCTTTAGTCATCATTGCTGTGGGTGATTCAATTTTGATATAGACTTTATGTACTATATAGAAGTTATTGGTACTATCTGTTTTTCTCCAATGCCATAGCTTCATATTCTTGAGAAGATTGAATATGTGGATTTTACTTTTATTATTGCTATTTAATATGCTGCTTTCTCTAACTTTTTATCTGTAGGATGTTCAGTGGAATGACATAGATTATATGGATCAAAATAAGGACTTTACCTATGATCGTGAGAATTATAAAGACTTGCCCAGCTTTGTTGAGGAAATGCACCAGGTTGGTAATTCCAGTTATCATATTGGGATTGAGTGATTGTATCATTATATAGCAGAGGTATATAGTATATATTTTAGAAATATTGAATATATAAGAGGGATAAAATGAATTTTGTGAATATTATAATGCTGTGGTAATGTCAGAAAGTTTCATGCACAAAGTGGTCTGGGTAGAGTTAGAAAACTTGAGTTAGCTGTGTAATAGTTTGAATTAGCCCTAACACTGATTATCAGAATATGTAAGTGTAAGATCTAAATATTTGCTGTGTGTGTAAGACAGCTGGGTAATGTTTTTTTGTAAAGGGTCCAAATATATGAAAAATACACATTTTTTGTCGTATGGTTTAAAAAAATCAGATTGTTTATTCTCATTTTTACTGACATTGTGATGAGTGAAACATATGCAAGATATGAATAAAACATATCTTGACCTAACATAAATGTACAATGCAAAGTCAGTGTGATAGGACAAGGGTAACTAAGAAACTTGATACCTGATTTTTGAATTTGCTTTGGCACAGACTTGATGTACTTAAGAGTATACATATACATGACTCATGTTATTTAAGATTATTAAAGAGAGGTACTGTATGAATGGTTTTTGTCTGTCTTGATTCTTCGCTATTTTATCTGTCTATGGTGGGAAAAGGCAAAATTTGGTATATGTCAAGAAAAAATTATTTTTACTTTGGTAGATTTGTATACCCTGCATGTTACGGGAAACTATTGTTCAGGATATTGGGATGAAAATCCAGCTCTTCCCTGTCTCCATAAGTTGAAAATGGAGAATATAAAATTATAAATTGATATCAAAATGCCTCGGTCCAGTTTTGTTGTTGGGTTTTATGCTACTCTCTTTGGAATTGACCTTGTTAATGAATATACAAAACTCAAGAATTATGATAGGCATCATTGCATGATATTAGGTGTTCGCAGCTGCTGTGCTCGCAAGATCTTTTTTTATATCATCCAAACAATTTCATATGCTACCTGCCCATATTTCAAAAATTTTTTGAGAACGTTAGTGTTCTCTTTGAAATTACTCGATAAGCCACTATTGTAGTGAATTAAGTATTGTCACTGAAAAGATCATTTAGGCATGTTGGTATACCACATAGTACTTGGTAATGGAATTGCAAAGTAATGAACATAATTTTAATTGTAGGTAGGCATGCATTATATACCTATCATAGACCCAGGGATCAGTGCAGCTGAACCACTTCACACTTACCCACCATGGGACGAAGGAGTGGCACTAAATATTTTTGTAAAGAATGCTTCGGGTATGCCCTTTATTGGAAAGGTAAGTTTCGATTAATTTTGTATATTCCAAAGTTAGTTATCATGTATATATGTTCATATCTTTAAACTATGTTGATTTTAAGCTTCTACTTCTTCACCAGTATGAATATTTGCCCTCTTGCATTATTAGAATTGCTGTACTATATGGAACGTGTGTTACTCGTGCTATTATTTTGGTATTGTTTACTAAGCTCTGCCATCATCTGCTAGAGTGTAATTATAATTTACTCTCTTACCTCGATATTGTTCACTCTATACAACATACATAAGTGTAGCTGAGCGTGAGTATTTTCCATTACGGAAATAGAAGTGACCTGTATTAAATTTTGAATTATTTAGATTTTTTAAATGCAGGTTTTTTATCATTCTTTTGTTAGACTACCCTTCTAACTGTAGCAGGAAAAGTTTTAATTGGAATAAAAAAAATTGTTCCCTCATCAGGTATGGAATCCAGTGGCTACTACTTGGCCTGATTTCACGCATCCTACAGCTACGTACTACTGGGGTCGTCAGCTTCTTAGGTACCACAGTTGGGTCCAGATAGATGGAGTTTGGATTGTAAGTTGTTGCTCACTTTTGTCTAATAAAGTGTGCCATGCATTTACTTCACTGATTTACAGTTTGAGACCTAATTGTGTAATTTGTATTTTGATGTGGCCTTGATTTCAGATTTGATGCCCAACATTTCATAAGAGACTGCTTACAATAAATATTGTTGGTGTGAGTTAAAGAATTTCACTCTGCTTTTCCATGTGCTTGTTAGAGACAAAATATGTAATGGATTGGGAGAAGGCTATAATTTTCTTTTGAATTTTATTTACCGTACTGTAGTGGACGAGATAATTGAGCATAGACAATGTGATAAAGCCCTACTTCATTGGCTCATTTGTTAAAGTTAGGGCCTCCTTGTTTGCATATAAGGAAAATGTTTCTGGTAAACTTGATACTCCATGAGAAGCATATGTGAAGCATTGCAACCTGAAGGCAATACATTTACTAACTATTTGATAAAAAGGGCCGTAATTTCCAGTCATTAATTCCCTAGTGCATAAGTGTTCAACTTTGGTATATCTAAAATTAAGAATTTCTCTAAGTATAGAAGATCTGTGGTTGAGTAATTATGATTAAATCACATATTAAGTTTTTATACAGTATTCCATATCCAACAGAAGCTAATAGGTTCGCTACATGTTTAACAAATGAAGCATGACAGCAGGACTTCATTGTCTTTTCCTTGATTTTTGTGAAAGAGGATGAACATCTCATTTCCCCAATTCCTTCCTTTATTTCCATCCCAGGGATACCTTTTCTAATCATGTTATTTTCCACAACTAAATATACTAGTAAAATTGTTTCTCCCCAACCATCAGGTTATTTAATAAAATACTTATTTTTTCTAATTTTAGGAAGTGAATGAGGTTATTTAATGAATCACTTCTATTTTATTTTAGGACATGAATGAGCCATCCAACTTCTGGTCTGGTAGTTATGATGGCTGCCCCTCGAGTAACATTGAAAATCCTCCATATGTGCCCCATATTCATGGAGATGTACTCTACTATCACACAGTTTGCATGTCTGCTAGACAGCAAGTTGGTCTACATTACAATGTTCATAATCTTTATGGGTTTACAGAAACCATATCCACAAACATGTAAGTTATTAAGAGTTGGTTGGGGTTGTAAGAGTAGGATACCTAGTGTCCGTTGCATTTAGTGTTTAGATGAAGAGTTTTTCTGAAAGTGACATCCTCTCTCCACTAAGATTCTTTTCCATGAATTTAAAAGTTTCATCAGAGTTGCCACTAAGTACTAATATTTTAATATTCATGGTTAGAGTTACAGGCTCTTTGAATAGAAAATTGGTTAATGATCCATTTAAAAGAAATTGCTTACTCACTAACTTCCTTTACCCTCCTTTTTATGTATTCCTTTATTCTTGGATGGATGTGTAAATGAATTGAAACGCTGTCAGTATTTTTCATTTACCGGGTTTTGCTTCTTCATAGAAATGTTATAAATTCTTGAGTTAAGCCTGGACTTGAGATTGAAATATATTTGCCTCCAACGTATATTTTTATTTTGCTAACTACAGTAATGCGAAAATAATCTTTTGGATATAGTGCATTTCATAATTCTAGTTATCTTTCATCTTGTAGAGCTCTCCAGATAATCAGAAATAAACGCCCATTTGTAATATCAAGATCGACATTCCCTGGCCAAGGAAAATACGGCGGACACTGGACAGGAGACGTGTGGTCCGACTGGTTTAATTTATGGCAGTCTATCCCCAGTAAGTACTAGTATTTATATACATATTTTGCCATCTTCTATACAGAGACAACAGAAACCAAAGAAGGAAAAACAATTAGCAACATTATAAAATACTCATTTTTCTCTATGCATAATCGTTTTTATTTCATGAATGGTAATAATGTTATTGGATGCCATACACAAATACCCCTATATTTATTTGACAGTCCTAAGCATGCATGGGGCCACTCAGTCATGATTTGTATTGTTCACAAAGTATGACCAACTATTGCAAATGGTAAATTCGCAAGAGTATATAATTTTGTACCTCTCATTCTCTTGGTTATCAGAAGGAAGCTAAATAATAGTAGTATGGAGGAGTGGGTATTCCTCCTTGCTCTATCTGATTGTTTTCTACTTTCCATAATGTGAGACAAAGACATGAAATTGGAATATAACTATAGAATATGAAACCTGTGATTAAAGAAGGATGTTTTCCTTTTACTGTATTGTGGTTTTAGCCCCGTCTCAAAATTATAAAGGAAATGTTGCCACTATGAGCATAATTATATTATTATAACTGTATAATTACTCACCATTTTTAAAATTAATTTTCTTTGCCACAGAACAGCTACCTGACAGGCAAAGGTGGCCACGTTATGATAAAGCTCTACTGTATACTTTTTATTGCTCAGTTGTAGCAATCCTGCTCTTTTAAGTGAAGTGTAGGGTAATATTGAAGAAATATAAGCAGTTAAATTTTTTATTTATTCAGTAACTCTCATTGTAAGGTCCTATTACCAGTGGTAATATACAGTGATCTTAGTTCCTCCAAGGCAGCAAAAATTTTCTATAACACCGCATTTTGACTATTAAGATATGCAAAGTTCTTGTCGGAATTGTAAGGAAGCAGAAATAGATGTGTAAGGCAAAGTACATATTATTATGTATGCAGTTTATTATACATATTTATAGCCGGCCGAGAAAACTGTAACAATATTGAAAGCTGGATTTTGCCTAACATGCCTATATATGTCTTCTC
>JAXCGZ010017261.1:82500-92007 GCA_037179515.1 Halocaridina rubra | reverse complement strand
TGTGATTACCTAATTGTGTTTACCTAATTGTGTTTACGGGAAAGAGCACAAAGCTCGTATCTTCCCGTCTCCTCATCGCTTCCATTTTATACTTAGTGATACTTATCATACCTGTCCTTAAAACTATGGATTGAGATAGCATTAACTACCTCCTCGCTTAGCGAATTCCAATTATCAACTACTCTTACACTGAAAAAGTATTTCCTTACATCCTGCGAAGAAGTTTTCTTTCGAAGCTTCAAACTATGACCTCTAGTTCTAGAGCCAGCCATATAAAAATATCGATCCCTATCCACTCTATCATAACCATGAAGGAATTTAAAGACTGTCACCATATCCCCCCTTACTCTTCTAGCTTCGAGTGATGGCAAGTCTAATTCCCTCAGCCTCTCATCATAATCGAGATTGCGTATTTCTGGCACCAGTTTCGTGGCATGTCTTTGAACTTTTTCAAGCTTAGCTATGTGCTTTTTCAAGTGCGGATTCCAAAAGGGGGCTGCATATTCGAGTTTTGGCCTCACATAGGTTACATAAATATTTCTGAACATTTCCTTGTCCATGTGCCTCAAGGCTACCCTTACATTTGATAAGAATGCATATGCTGCCCTTACTACGCCATTTATATGTATTTCTGGAGACAAATCTGCCAATATGTTTACTCCTAGATCTCTCTCATTTTCTGTCTCCTGAAGTTGTACTCCAGCCACCGAGTAGTCAAGCTTGGGCCTTCTTGCACTTGTACCCATTCTCATTACCTTACATTTTGAGGTATTGAATTTCATTAGCCACTTTTCTGACCACTCATGCAGATTATTTAGATCCTCCTGAAGTTCTCTACCATTGTTCTCGTTTTTTACTTTCTTCACAATCTTTGC
Organism: Halocaridina rubra; assembly: GCA_037179515.1. Classification (NCBI taxonomy): domain Eukaryota; kingdom Metazoa; phylum Arthropoda; class Malacostraca; order Decapoda; family Atyidae; genus Halocaridina; species Halocaridina rubra. The sequence goes on along the minus strand of JAXCGZ010017261.1, from coordinate 91,132 downwards.
ATCATCTGCAAACATATTCATGAATGAATTTACAGACTCTGGTAGGTCATTTACATATACAAGGAACAAAAGTGGCCCTAAAACTGAACCCTGTGGAACTCCACTACTAACTCTTCTCCATTCAGACACTGAGTGTCTTACTCTAACCCTCTGTTCCCTTCCTTCTAAGTAAGTTTTTATCCATTCCAAGACATTTCCACCTATTCTAGCCATTGATTGCAGCTTCCTAATAAGTCTCCCATGTGGAACAGTGTCAAACGCTTTCTGGAAGTCTAGGAATATGCAATCTGCCCAGCCCTCTCTTTCCTGTAAGATTTGGCTTACCTCATCATAAAATTCTAATAAGTTTGTTACTGTTGATCTTCCTTCTCTGAAGCCATGTTGCCTCACTGACAAAAAGTTGAAGGATTCCAAGTGAAGAGAGATATGTTTCCTTAGTAGTTTCTCCATAACTTTGCAAACTATGCTGGTCAAGGAAACTGGTCTATAGTTCAGAGCCGTATCCCTCCTTCCCTTTTTGAAGATAGGTATCACATTTGCTTGTTTCCAGCATCTTGGAATCTCCCCCGACTCCAATGACTCCTTAAATATGATACTTAGTGCCACTGATATTGTGTTTGCGCTTTTTTTAAGCACATGAGGGGATATGTCATCAGGACCTGTAGCTTTATGAACATCTAAATCCATCAGCGCTTTGCATACCTCTGTGGCTGTAAGGTTGATGTTCTCTAATACCGGCCCTTGAGCTTCTATCACTGCAATCTGAGGGGGTGGGGTATTTTCTACTGTAAATACTGACTGAAACTCCTTGTTCAATTCTTTGCAGATCTCTTCGTCCGTCTCAGTGATGCTTCCATCCGCTCTCTTTAGCCTTAAAACCTGTTCTTTTACCTTCAGTTTTCCTCTGATAAAGCTGTGGAAAAGCTTGGGATTTTCTTTAGCCTTCCTGGTGATGTCCCTCTCATAATCTTTCTCTGCCTCTCTCCTTTTACTTAGGTAGTCATTTCTTGCTCTTTTGTAGGTTTGCCAGGCATTTATGTTTTTTCTCCTCCTATACCTTTTCCAGCATTTGTCTCTCCACTCCTTAGCTCTTTTACACCCATTATCGAACCATTTCTCTCTGGCATGAATTACACCTACTTTGGTGACAGGTATGCAGCAATCTACTATCTTCCCATATTTCTCACAAAAGATGTCATACATTTCTTGTACAGATTTGTTGTAAAATAAGGTTCTCCAGTCAATAACTGCAAAAAGCTCATTCATTTTGATGTAATCTCCTTTCTGATAGTTCCTCCTCATGTCCTCAGTGCCTCTACTCTCAGGAAGAATGTCTTCAATGATATACTCCATCAACAACACACAGTGGTCACTCTTTCCAATTGGTGGTTCATACTCAATATTTTCAATATCCAACACATTATCTGTGAACACCAGATCAAGTAGTGATGGCTCATCCCCACCCCTGGCTCTTGTTGGTTCCATTACATGTTGGTGTAGGAAATTCCCTTGTACGCAATCTAGGAATCTTGCCCCAAAGGAGTCCTCACCACTGTGTGGGTCAAGATTTATCCAATCTATCTCTTTATGATTAAAGTCTCCCATAATCAAAATCCTACATTTTTTCTCCCGCGCCATGTTAACAACTGAGTTTATGACTTCAATCGTACCTATATGACTTTCCTCATAAATTTCAAGCCTATTTTGGTTCCTTGGTGGGTTGTATACAACAGTTATTATAATGCTCTCTGACCCAGTATTTATGCGAGCAAAAAGAAATTCCCTGAACTCACTTTCTATAGCCAAGTTTATCTCTTCAACTTGAATCCTCTCACTTATGAGCAGTGCTATCCCTCCACCAGTCCTCTCAGATCTTTCGACCCTTAGTATTCTGAAGCCCTTAGGAAAAACTGTGACACTGTTTATGTCCTCACTCAACTTAGTCTCTGTAATTGCTACTATATCTGCCTTACTGTTGTGAATCCTATCTTTTAATTCTACTGCCTTACCAGCTAATCCATCAGCATTTGTGTATAACAATCTTAATGAGGCCCCATTCCCTGATCTTCTGTCATTATCTTCTTTATCTCCCCTTTGTCTGGAAGTATTCCGTAACGAAAATTTTTCTTCTCTTCTTCATTTCTTTCATCATTTAACCTTCTTGCCTCTTGCAACAAGTTTTTGATCTTTCCCATCTCTTCCTGTGTTCTGTATCGTCTAATGAACACTTCTTTGCATTCTTGAAGGTCTTTTAGACTTTTTTTTCTCAACAATATTTCCCTACATGTCTCCCCTCTCTCAAAGGTTACTTTTGTTGGTCTCGGCTTTCCTTCCCTCGAATATTTACCTAGTTGGTGTATGTTTACAATATCCTCAGGACCACATACTACTCCAAGCTTTCTTATCAGGTCTACAACGTTAGCTTTATTTTCTTCAAGTCTCCCCTGCCATGTTGGCTCCTGGGATTCACTTATGCCTGAGATTACCACTGTCTTCTCCTTATCAAGTGCCTGTCTGATGAGTGGGTTTGCCCTTTCCATCACAACGTCTTTCATTTTTTCGATTACTGTCTCTTTATAGTCAACTGTTTGTATGTTTTCCAGTGCCACCACCTTTACAGCCTCTTTTACTGCCACATTCCCCTTTAGTGCATCAGCAAAGGACGTTTTCATGGCATCATTTTCCATATTCAGCTCCTGGAACTCTTTTCTGAACTGTTCAATGTTTTCCTTAATCTGAACATTCCAAGCAGCAATCTCGTCTCTCTCAGAAGATAGCAGTGAACTAACATCTAATTCCTTTAGGTTGTCATTTAGCTGTTTGTTTTTATCTTCTTGATTAGAAATTCTAGATTCTAGTTGACTCTTTTCCCCTTCCAGCTTCTTTATTCTTTTTTCTAGTTCCTTTCTCTCCTGCCCTTGTGCTTTATTTGCTTCCTCCAAAGATCTTATTTGTTCTCTGAGTGTTTCATTCTCTTTCATTTCTCCATCCATATTCCGAATTTTATCATCAAGGCTTGTAACCATTTCCTCTAACTTCTTGATTCTCTGTTTAAGTCCTCTGATGACTACCCCTTCTCCCGACCCATGGGTGGGAGAGGTTTGGGACAGAGATGGCTTCATTTTTATGTTCTCCCTCTCACAGAATATAGAAAGAAGACGAGAAAGAGGAAAAAAAAAGAAAAGAGAAAAACTTCTAATTTACCTTCACACAGAATTTTTATATCTCCATATAAGTGCTATTTAGTGACTCAGTTTGTCTCCTTTCTGGTAACACACATCTTAACTTAAAAACTTGACCATGGTAATTTAAGTATAAAAAGAAAAAGAAAAACAAAAGTCAAACCTGAAGGAAAATTCGAATTTGTGTTCGAGGTGGCACCCACCTGTTTCTGTTATATATTCTTCCTAACTGATAAACTGACTTGCTAACCAAGATATGTTATCACGGGATTTAGACTTTACATTTAACTCAATATATATACAAAATAACAAAATAGCAAACGAGAAGGCTAAAAGAAGAGCAAAAAAAAATGAAGAAAATAGGACTGCTGTACTACTTGGCAACTTAACTCAGTACTGTTGACAGGTGGGTATTTGGTAATTTTTTTTTTCTTTTATTATTCAATTTTTTCGTGTATCAAACTAACTAACTAGTTAATATAAATGGGAAGGATACTGTTTTTAACAATATATAGAACCACATGTATGTATGTATGTATGTATGTATGTATGTATGTATGTATGTATGTATGTATGTATGTATATATGTATGTACGTATGTATGAATGTATGCATGTATGCATGTATGTATTTAGGTATGTATATATGTATGTATGTATGCATGTATGCATATATTTATGTATGCATGCATGTATGCATTTATGTATGCACGAACGTTTCCATGTATATATGTAAGTGTCAAGAAGGAAAAGGCTAATTAATGGAACAACACGAAAAATTAATGTGTCTTTGCCTATCATTGAAAATTGTATGGTTATTATTCAGTGCTATGTATGTATGTATGCATGCATGTATGCATGCATTTATGTATGTACGAATGTATGTATGTACGTATGTATGCATGTATGTATATACGTATGACTGAAGATACTATTGACTGAACTGGGACTGGTCCAGGTAGCTCCTGGTTGAGTCTTCCTTCGATCGCGGTTCTTTCCTTATGCCTACACCTACACCAGATATTCTGGCGTATTCGATACACATCCCATTACATTTGACTTGTCACAACATTCCCCATATCTCCTCCTCTTTGCTCTCTATTTCCTCATTTTTGCTTCTGTTTTTGAGGATCCACAGCTTATGGCCCCCAGTACCCGCCATAAAGGTTGCTAAGAATCTTCGGTAATCTTGACTCCACTATTGACAAGAGGGTAGACACATTTGGTGGTAGTAATGGTTCTGCCTTTAACCTTGCACCTCCTGATAGATCTGCTTCTATCACTCTTCACTTTGCTAAATTCATACTCTGCATTCTAATTTTTCGTCTGTGGAACAGCACTTGTGTACATCCCTCCCTAACTTCCTGCTTCTCTTTAAAACCTAATTGTCTTACCATGCTTCCACTGACCCATTCAAATCTCTCACAATAACCTATATACTTATTTCCGTTCCAAAGGTGGGGTCTCTGCGTAATATAACACTAAAACTCCTATCGCAAGGCTCATGGACCTTGATATTCCCGATTTTGATGTTCTCTGGCTGAAAATTTATCTCTCCACTATCAATATATTCCTATGCTTCTGCTACTTCTCTCAAAACTCCACTGACTTTGTGTCTTTCTTTGAATTTCTGTCTTCTTGTTATGAGTCCTTGCTACCTTCTCACCCTCATGCTGAAGTTCTCTTTATTGGGGCCTTCATTGTGCTCCATACTGAGTGGCTTAATTCTTCTCACACTGATATGGAAGGAAGTGGGGCCCTTGCTTTCTCTATTACTCATGATCTGGAGCAGATTCTCAAACATCCTACTCATGTTACTGATTGACAAGAGCATACAGCCAACACTCTTGACCTATTTCTTACTTGTAATCCTTCAAACTACTCATATTCAGTGCTTTCCCCTCTTTGTAAATCTGACCACTCTTTGATCCCAATCTCTTCTATTTTCGTTTCCCCTCTATCAATTCCTCCTACTCAGTGCCGCCTTTGGCACTTTGAGCATACCCAGCATGAAGATTTGCATAATTTCCTCTTTGACTTCCTGTCGGATGACTACTGCTTTCGGTCCAGCCACCTTGATCAGGTAACCTCGGGAATTGAGGCCTTCATCCCCTCCTCTATGAAAACTTTTTCTTCCCATAATCCTTGGTTTGACCATGCTTGCTCAATAACTATGCAGGCCAGGAAGCAGGCACACCAGTCGTACAAAACTCCTCCTTCTAATTATCTCGCTCCACTTTCATTACAGCTAGGAATCGATGTACTGATCAGCTTCAAAGGTCTAAAGCATTCTTTATAAGGGAAAGCTGATGACCTTAACTCCTCTCCCAATGATAAGTGTTTCTGGTCCTTAGCCAAAAACCTCTCCAAAATCTTCTGTAACTCAAGGTTTCCCCCTGTCATTCATTCTGATGGATCTTTAGCTTGCTATCCCACTGACAAAGCTACTCTCTTTGACTTCCATTTTTCTGCCGACTCTTCCGTAAATGATTCCAGTGCAGCTGTCCCTCTTTCTTTACCCCTCTCTAATCCTATGCCCTCCCTTATCCTTTCTTCACGCAAAGTTCATAGAGTTCTTCGTTCGCTAAAGATCAACAAAGCATCTGGTCCCGATGGTATCCCAGCAAGGTTACTTAAAGAGTATGCAGATGAACTGTTTCCCGTGCTATGCAGTCTTTTTCGCCTCATTCTCTCAACCAGTATCTATCCTTAATCTTAGAAGCCTGCTCTAGTGCAACATCTTCCTAAGAAAGGTGACTGCTCTATCCCTTCAAACTACCAACCTATTGCCCTAACCTCATCTCGCTAAAGTATTTGAAACTTTGCTCAATGCTCACTTCTTGAAACGTCTTGTATCTTACTCACTTATCTAAGATCACCAGAATGTTTTCTGCAATTGAAGATCAAGTGGTGACCTCTTGTCCTATCTTAGTCATGTATGGTCATCTTCTCTGAAGAACTATGGGGAAATCTTTGTATTTGCCCTTGATATCTCTAAGGCATTTGACAGAGGCTGCCTCCAAGATACAGTTTCTGGCTATGTCTTTATCTTCTTCTCCCCCTAATAGCCCTATTGTCTCCAAAATTAAGTATATATGTCGTTTTAATTATGCCAACTTATTAAGAATCCATATAGCCTCTAGCTTGTCTTGGAGGAATTACATAATCCAAATTTTTAAATCTGCATCCAAAAAATTTTGTGTTCTATTTCTTTTTGGTCATTACTTTTCCTCTAAAGTTACATAAAATCTTTAAAGATTTTATCGGTCCTTGCTTAGAATACTCCTCGTTTATCTGGGGGGTAATTCTCCATATACTTATCTCCTTGATAGGGTTGAATTTTAGGCAGTCAGACTCATTAATTACCCTTCTTTTACTGCTAATCTGGAATCTCTCTCTAATTGTCGTAAGGAATTATATCTTTCTCTTTTCTATCGCTACTACTTCCATCGCTGCTCTGATGAGTTGGCGAGTTGCATCCCTTCCCCACTGCTGAAGCTACTTAACACTCTCCAAGCTGCCTCGTCTCACAGGTTCTGTGTGGAGATTTGTAGCTAGTGGATTGGTCGGTGCTGCGACTGCTTTTCCCCATCTGTCTCAAGACTCTGGAACTCTGTACCTATATCTGTCTTTCCAAATACTTATAGCCTATCTTCCTTTAAAAAGCGAATCTATTGACATCTCAGGGCCTGATCCTCCATATCTCTAGGTTCTCAGAACATTGACTATTTTTTCAGTCTCCCCTTTTCCTTTGTGTATCATTACCTCATCTCTGCCTTGTCCATAACCTTTTTCTTTTTCTCCATCTTAATATTTTCTCGTGCCAAGACCTTCATTGATAAGGACAGTTTTTTGCCTGTCCCGGTATCAAACTCATAAAAAAAAATATTCATTAATGAATTTACAGACTCTGGTAGGTCAAACACATATACAAGGAAAATTAGTGGCCCTAAAGCTGATCCCTGTGGAAATCCGCTACTAACTCTTCTGCATTCAGACATTGAGTGTCTTACTCTAACCCTCTGTTCCCTTTCTTCTAAGCAAGCTTTTATCCATTCCAAGATATTTCCACCTATTCTTGCCATTGCTTGCAGCTTCTTATTAAATCTCCTTTGTGGGACCGTGTCAAATACTTTCTGGAAGTCTAGGAATATGCAACCTGCCCAACCCTCTCTTTCCGGTAAGATTCGGCTTACCTCATCATAAAATTATAATAAGTTTGTTACTGTTGATCTACCTTCTCTGAAGCCATGTTGTCTCATTGACAAAAAGTTGAAGGATTCCAAATGAAGAGAGATGTGTTTTCTTAGTAGTTTCTCCATGACTTTGCAAGCTATGCTGGTTAAGGAAACAGGTCTATAGTTTAGAGCCGTATCCCTCCTTCCCTTTTTGAAGATGGTTACCACGTTCGTTTGTTTCCACCATCTGGGAATCTCCCCTGACGCCAGCGACTTTTCAGATATGATACTTAGTGCCGATGATATTGATTTAGAGCATTTCTGAATATATATCATCAGGACCTGTAGCTCTATGGGCATTTAACTCCATCAGCAGTTTGCATACCTCTGTGGCTGAAAGATGCTGCTCCCTAATACAGGCCCATGAGGTCCTATCTCTGCAAACTGGGGTGTTTTCTGCTGTAAATACTTACTAAAACTCTTGTTCAAGTCTTTGCAGACCTATTCAACAGTCTCTGTAATTCTTCTATCAGCACTATTTAGCTTTAAAACCTGTTCTTTAACCTATAGTTTTCCTCTGATAAAGCTCTCTAAATGATTGGGATTTTTTTTAAGCCTACCTGGTGATATCCCTTTCATAGTCCCTCTCTGCCTCTCTTCTTTTACTAAGGTAAATTTTTTTTTGCTCTTTTATTAGTCTGCCTTTTCCAGCAATTGTCTCTCCACTCCTTAGGTCTCTTATACTCATTATTGAACCATTTCTCTATTCAAAATCAGTCTGAATAGAAAAACCATAATCCCGCTTATATAGGGGGAGGAGGAGTTGGCTAATTCGAAGGAAAAAACTCAACTCAGTGTATGTATGTATGTATGAATGTATGTATGTATGCATAGATTTATATATGCATATACTGTAAGTATAAATATACCTATGTAAATACGTATATGTGCCTGTATATTATGTATATGTGTGAGTTTAATACATGTGTATATTAAATTTATAAATCTTTATATTTTTCAAAAGACCTCTAAGATTACATTTTCATATTTCCTTCCCATAAAATTAAAGATAAATTAAAAATTATTGAACATAAGCAATCTATCCAAAATCTGTCTAAATACAAAAAACATAAGCCCGCTTTTAATGGGTGGGGAGGGAGGGGGGCTAATTTGAAGCAAAAACCTAAATTCAATGTGGAAGGAAAATACAAAAGAGGGAATTTCCAGCCCCATACTCCACCTCATTTGGTCAAATTTTATGGCACGCAGGGGA